>BLKR01003247.1:0-154474 GCA_011170035.1 Teleogryllus occipitalis | reverse complement strand
AAATATTACTTCCTAAGTGCTCTAGCTCGACTTCTGATCACCTCAACACAAGCATAATTATTAATTTTCAAAAATTCTTCAATGAAAGATTATGATCATTATATTACAACTGTTCTTCACTACTGCGTATTAACATTCATCGATTTGCGTCTAAAAGCATCAGTGCTAAAGCGGTATTTTTAATGTTTTACTTTTAATGAAACGTGTATTTCTTTCCTTCTCTCAATTAAATACAATCTTTTGAATCGGGGACTTGAATACTAAAAGCAGTAAATTGATAAGAAATCGTATTTTAAACTGAGATTGTTCCTTCAAATATCACTTCTCAAGTGCTTTACGTCGGCGTCTGTCCCTCAACATGACACATCTATTCACTTCTCAATATCCTTAAATCATGATGCTTCGTGTTCTTTTCCTCTCTCCCCTAAAGGAGTATATGGATTAGAGATATTTTACGTTTAGATTCATGGCTTTAAAGATTCTACTTTTAATTTATATTTATTCCATTTGTAATATCAGTAATTAGTATCGCGCGTTCAAAAATCCATCGCACTAACTAGCGGACACTGAGCAATCACAAATAGACATCCCTTACACCCTTTGAAAGTGCACATATCTTTTTATATAATTTCCAATCTCGCACGACGGTTTAATCTTTCACTTTCGAAGTATTAGCTAAATAAGAACAACGAAGTGGAACATATTATAATGTGGACCATATTATGTACTCATTTTATTTCGCAAAATATCTTTTCAGTGCAATATCCTGCCTTTTTGAACCAACATAACTGATTTTTTTCCCAATCTCTAGTAACACTAAATGTACCTAAAAACCATTCTATAATTAAATAGACTGGGTTTAATAACAGTAATAATTTATTCGAATCATCGTTATTTTTACTCAAATCCATCGTATCAATCCAGAATATGCATTGTAAATTATTCAACAAAAAGAGTAATAAGTACTTGAATAAAAAACAGGGCACTATCAGCATAGTTAACTTTGAACCCAATGCATACAGGTGATATTTTTTACACACACTCAAAATCCCGTTGAATTTCGTGTAGTTAATTGTAGGGAAGGAGAGAGGATCGGCGGAATGGCTTAAGTTTTGGATTCCTGATCAAAAACTGTTGCTACCTTCCCATTTAAAGTCTCAGTTTTATTGATATACAAAAAAAATTATGTAAATATATCGTTGATACTGTAGCTTCAATTTGACTATGGTCTCTCTCTCTGTATATATATATATATATATATATATATGTGTGTGTGTGTGTGTGTGTGTGTGTGTGTGTGTGTGTGTGTGTGTGTGTGTGTTTGTGTGTTTTACGAGGGCAGGTGGAAATCTTCAAAAGACACCATGCGGCCCGTACCACATGATAGTGTCAGATTTTTACCCACTAAAACCAACCTCCCTTCTCCTCCATCCTCCCCGCGGAACCGCCGTTAGGCATTACATCACGGGGAGTGGATTAGAGTGGCCTAGTCACCAGCCACTTCTCTTCGCCAAAACGTAGGGAGGATCAAACGAGGATCAATCGACTTCCCTTCTTTCCCTTTCTATTCTCCTCAGCTCAGCTATTATGGTCTGCGCATATGCGCTCACCGCATCCCAGTTGGTTTCTGAAGCGAGCATGCACCCAACCATTGCTTCGGGTGTCAGAGGGTCGATCCTGAGTATACTCATAACGTGCTGTTGCTGCAGATGGAACCGCGGGCACTGGAAGAACACATGCTCGGCGTTTTCGACAGCAGGTTCACATAGGAACATTACGTACGCACCTTTCCGACTCTTTGCCCGTTGCATGTGGAGTTCCTCAAGGATCGATTTTAGGGCCTATTCTGTTCCTACTTTACGTAAACGATATGCCCTCGACGATTCGAAACGGAAGAACGGTTCTCTTTGCGGATGATACGAACATCCTTTGCAATTAAGAAACCGTAAATAGTACAATATCAGACGTTGCAAATTGGTTCCGAAATAACAAATTAATAGTAAACGAAAAGAAAACGGTTTTAATGCAGTTTTCCATTTCAAATAAACAATTCTGTGCTCCATTGAAAATGAACAGTGTACCATTGACTCATGTTAATGCAACAAAATTTTTAGATCTCTCAATTCAGTCAAACCTTAAATGGAACGTCCATTTAAATGAATTGAACACAAAATTAAGTTCATTATGCTACGCGTTCAGAATTCTTGCAAATTCAGTCAGCCTTCATACTGCTCGTTGTGTATACTTCGCGAATGTTCATTCCCGCCTGAGATATGGCATAATATTCTGGGGAAATACATCTTATAGCTCCCAGACTTTTAGATTACAAAAACGAATTGTACGAATAATAACCAAATCCCACCCACGTGATTCATGTAAGCCTCTCTTCATTAATCTAGAATTCTACCATTACCGTGTCTTCTTATTTACGAATCAGTGGTTTTTGTCAAAAATGACTTGCTTAAGGGCGGGAATATATTTTCAGAAAATGCTGAAGTCTATTACTATAACACTCGACGTAAAAATCATATTCATCAGGTGACAGTATCAACAGCTCATTACAAAAAATTCACATACAATACATGTACATTATTTTACAACACTTTGCCAGATGACATTAAACGATTAAATTCAATAGAAAAGTTTAAATCACAAGTGAAATCGTTTCTGCTGCATAACTGTTTCTATACAATTAGAGACTATACTGAGCATCACAAGAAAAGTAACATTAATTTTAACAATGATACATAATGCATTAATTACCATTTGGACTGTATAAATGAGTATAAACAACCTGTAACAACTATTGTAACACAGCTTCCGGGTCAATGACCCCCATCTCGATCAGGTTTTTCGTCCAGTTTCCCTGATCCATTGAGCAAATGCCGAGATGGCCCCTTGTTTTGCTTCTGGACATAAATGTAACTTCATTTTCTGTGCACGTCTTCTAGAATTCAGTGGGAAATACAATTATTCAAATTATCGTGTCCATGTTGTCGCGGCAGGAAGTAATAAGAGCCAAAATTTATTGCTTATTTATCCTTGAAAATAGATTTTATTACATGGGAGTTTTTTTGTTGTTTTTTTCTCCCTTTCAAAATTCAAAATTTATTGCTTATTTACCCTTGAAAATAGATTTTATTACATGGGAGTTTTTTTGTTTTTTTTTCTCCCTTTCAAAATTCAAAATTTATTGCTTATTTATCCTTGAAAATCGATTTTATTACATGGGAGTTTTTTTGTTTTTTTTTCTCCCTTTCAAAATTCAAAACTTAAGTAGTATATGATTTAGTGTAGGGATCACAGAATTTTGAAAATGTGCACACAATTCACTTTTCCCCATAGCCCGTCATACGCAGTTTTTAACTGTTTTTTGACGTAAATAAATAAATAAATAAATAAATAAATAAATAAATAAATAAATAAATAAATAAATAAATAGTGGACAGAATGGGGTATCATCCAGCTTGAACCTGTGGAGCTATGCCAGGAAACATCCATGTCCAGACAACAGCTGGGGCAAGAAGAAATTTACTTCGCCGTGTTTACGGTTGATCCACGGTGCAATGAAGGGAATCATGCGGTACGTCCATCTTCCTTTAATGGACTTGTCCCATCGATCCTGCCATTCGAGCAGTGTTGTTGAGCAGTCTGAGTTCTCCTCTTCTTTGTGATATCGCCTCCGTCTCTCCTGCGCCAAGATATCGACAGGAGGCATCCCTGCGATGACGCACACCGCATCGTTTGACACAGTGCGGAATGCACAAGCTACCCGCAATGCTGATAACCTGTACACTGACGTCATCCCTCGGATGTACCTATTTATCAACGTGGAGTTGGCCCATACTGGGGCTCCATAGAGCAAGACGGACCTCACAACCAAGGCCAGAATCTTCCGTTTCTCCTGACAGGGCCCTATGTTGGGCATTAGTCTCGACAGTGCTGCATTAATTACCGCAGCTTTATTGCTGGCGTACTTCAGGTGGTCAGCAAATGTCAGACGGGCGTCAATCATGAGACCAAGATATTTGATCGACGGCTGTGATGCAATACGGTGGTCTCCGACTTTGAGAGTGATGGTTTCTCTCTTTTTCCAGCCAGAGACTAGGAGAACCTCAGTCTTGTGCTCAGCTAACTGCAGCCCTGAGGACTTCAACCACTGACTAATAATAGCGATCGCTTCGTTGCAAATATACACAATTTCCTCAATGTACTTTGCAACGGCGACGATAGCAATGTCGTCCGCGAAACCAATAATACTGGTGCCTTCTGGGAGGGGAAGCCGAAGAACCTCGTCATACATCACATTCCATAATGGTGGACCCAATACCGACCCTTGCGGGACACCAGCCGTGATATTATGTACCTTCGGCCCATTACTTGTATTGTAAATGAGGGCTCTATTACTCAGATACTCGGCCACAATCTTCCTCAAGTACGTTGGCACATTAAATCTGCGGAGAGCTTGGTGAATATTACTCCACCTGGCCGAGTTGAATGCATTTTTAATATCCAACGTAACGACAGCACAGTACTGTTTTGGGCCTCTCTTCCATCTACTTCCTCCAATTGCTTGTCGGGCGGTGTTAATGACAAGCTGGACTGCATCAACAGTCGAGCGGGCTCTGCGGAAACCATACTGATTTTCCGAAAGGCCTCTTCTCTCCTCCACAGCTTTCACAATTCTGAGCAGCTGTCACAATTCTGAGCAGCATTTTGGGGCAAGTTGGAGAACGTAGGTGCCGCTGTCTTAACCTACACATGACCGTCCTTACGGCCTACCCCATGGATCCTTTTCCACCTCGTCACACAGGCTTTTGGCGCATAAGCGTTTGCTCTTGTGGATTTCTATTTTCAACTGGCTTCGAGCCAGTTTGTATTGCTCTTGCAATTGAGGAAAGTTGTCTCTGCCACGAGCTCTCTGGTACTGTCTTCTGGCTCGAAGGCACCTCCGTCGTAATTGGGCGATTTCCTCATTCCACCAGTAAACAGGTGAACGTCGAGAGATTGCGCCCCGTCTAGACATAGCCGCATCACAGGCTTTGGTTACCCATTTCATCACCTGCCCAGCTTTGTCATCTGCGGTACCTGTTGGCACTATCGTCTCCAAACATTGTCGGAAAAGTTCTTCGTCGAACGTTTTTACTTTCCACCCAGCTGGCTGATATTTCGGCGCAAAATTATCCCGCCGCTGATTTTGCACCTCGTACAAAAGTGCCTGGTGGTCACTATTGGTATAGTGTTCACTAACTCTCCAGGACACTCCCATTCTCAAAAGATTATCTGACATGAACGTCAGATCCACAACAGATCCCACGCCCCCTCTGCGGAAGGTGTGTATGTCTCCCGTGTTGGCGAGTTCTACATTCAGAAGGGAGAGGGATGCCAGAACTGCTCGACCTCGCTCATTAGTGGACGAACTACCCTACTCAACCGCCCAGGCGTTGAAATCTCCAGCTATCACCAAGGGGCTTCGTCCTCTTGCGTCGTACACTAAGCGGTCAAGGAAGTGCTCAAACTCGTCCGTTGTCGCGTTTGGTGAGGCATAACAGCTGTAGATGTAAACGCCGTTGATTTTTACCCAGACAAATCCAGCTCCGGGTCTCGTCATAACTTGCTGGAATGTGTGTTTTCCACAGGCCCAGATTGCCGCCTGGTTGTGGAGGTCAGATACCCACGCTGTATCTTCACGGTTAGTATACTGCTCGCATACTATTGCTAAATCAGCCTCCCATTCCATAACCGACTGTGCCAGGATATCCTGGGCGACTGCGCAATGGTTGAGATTGAGTTGTATAATTCTCATTTTCTATCCGTTATTGCTTTCTGCGCTTTTTGGTACGATGGACACCTGCTGCACCCAGTAGCATGTCTGCCTTGGTTCCCCTTTTCTTCACAAAGCAAGCACTTTGCGTCATTTGTGCATGACTTAGCAAGGTGATCATCACCACCACAATTCATGCACAAGTTGGACCGGTCATGTGAGTTTTTACATGCTTTTCTGAGGTGTCCAAAATCCAAACATCTGTAACACCTCAGGGGGACCTTCTTCTCACGCAGAGTGCAGTACACCCATCCTATTCTTATTTTACCGATGGCCAACAATTTGTTAGCCACCGCAACAGGAACGCTGACTATTGCTACCTGTGTTCCACCATAGGATGGTCTTAGGGATTTGACCACAGTAGCTGGGAGATCACTGGCTTCGGGAAGTTTGTCCACCAGAGCCCTATGCACTTCCTCTTTAGTTGTGACCTCATCCAGGTCCTTCACCTGAATAGTCACGGTGTGAGTGAGAGCCCTCACATCAGCGTCCGATCCAAACACCTTCTTTACAGAGGACTGAAAATCTGTTGTTTGCCCTCCGGCAGACCGCTTCAGTTGCAGAAGAAGATCGCCGCCAGCTGTCTTCCGGATGTGCGTGACATTCTCGCCCAGATCCTTAAGCTCAGGATCTGTTTTCATTTTTTAAGGATGTCCGCGTACGTCAGCGCGTCGTCCTTCTTCTTAATCATCGGGGCATCTGGTCTGGGTGGCCTTTTCCGCGTTTTAGAACGCTTACGCGTTCTCTTACGAGTGACCACTTGCCACTCGGGCTCTTCTCGTGCCACTTCGGGCTGTTCTCGCGGTATTTCCGGAGAAGGTATTTCTGCCCGGATTTTATCTGCGTTTTTCGCAGTCTCCTTCCTTACCTTGGGCACCTGGGAGTTCCGGTTTCGCAAAGGATCGCTTCTCGTTACGAGTACTCCCGCAGCCACCTTCTCAGGGGACGTCTGAGTGCATTCTTCTTTCCCAGTAAGTTTGTTGCATTGAGGATCTGGTCTGGGTGATCCTCCTTTTTGCAGTGCTACCACCTCATTAAAGTGCGTCTGGATCGAATACGCCAGTTTCTTGATCTCACCATGAACATTATGGCGAGGCTTAACAAAATTGAGAAGCTCGGTTATTTTCTTCTCAAGGCTACATAATGCCTGTTGTTTTGCAAGATCATCACTAGTAGCAAAGGGTACTACAGCAGCCCAGTGGTCCACTGCTGAAGTACTGTGGTCGCTGGTTGACGACGCCTGGGAGCCCGCTTGCTCACTCCCAACAGACGCCGGTACTGGGGATCCGGGCCCCTGCACCGTAAACTGAGATCCCAAAAGACCTTCCATATTGGTTTTTTGACTGGGGTGTCCTTCCCCGCCTGTTGGTCCGTGAGAGGTATTTTAGTTGCCTCTTGACCTCTATATCTAGAGATTCCTCCCCTGTACGCCACCTGGGGACACGTCGCTTAGGGGTTACAGGCTCCCCCGGCTTCACCCTTTACCCTGGGCCAGGGTTGTAACCAACCAGACCGTATCCCGATATAGTTTCGGGGCGCTCCAGTACGGTGGTTACATGCCATTCCGACAGGAGACTTGTCAGAACCCCCTTCTCTCGTCTGTTGGTCGACCCGTACCGCCGAAGGGATTGGTTACCACAACCTTGGCACGGTTGTCGGCTTGGCAGCTTAGAGCTTGTCCCGGCTGGGGCGGTGCCTGCTGGTGGGAGAGTCTTGGTTAGGGGGAAACCCCACTAGCCGACGGTAGGTCAGCGCCGGATCTCTGCATCCAGCGGGGAAAGATCACAGCCATCTCCCGAGAAAAAGCATGCACTACACTAACGGGACTAATGACCTGAGCAGTTGACGCGCCCGGAAACATGAAAAAATCAATTAATCAATCAATATGTGTGTATATATATATATATATATATATATATATATATATATATATATTTATATATATATATTTATATATATCCCCATACAAACATTCAATTCCAGTCATGAAACCAGGTTATTCACTGTGTTGCGCTGGTGGCAATGTTCTAAAAGGCACAGTGCGCCAGGAAAGTCTCCCCGCAGTGGCACCTTGATATTCGCAACAGACTTTATGTTGTAGTCGAGCTACGGTTTGAAAAAGCAATTTCTGTACTCACCACCATCATAATAGATGCTAGAAGTGTTGTCCCCTTGACTTTGTTTCCCAGTGATCTTGTTTCTACCAACATAAATGCAGTTTTTAATATGAGGCCCGGATTGAGCTCACTGCGAAGAGTCTTTCCAGGCGCACTGTACCCTACCACGTACGGCGGGCCAGCAGCGTTGACTGCGGGGCAACCACGAAATCCGAAGATTCCTCAAAGACGTATAATGTGGGCGCCTTTAGCAGAAAAAATCTTTGTGAACACAATATTTGGCCTCCAGGATGCGATAACACTTAAGTAGTCAAATTAGGTCTTAAATATTAAGTCATAACGACAACCAGTTTTTACCGGGAGCGGTAACTCAGTGCATCAACTTATGCCACTGCAGCGCCTCTGACCGGGAGGTCCTAGGTTCGAGTTTTGACGGCGGCAGGATTTTCGACACTAGCTTTTCAGCTAGGTCGAATTCAGTCGCTGTCTGGAGGAGAATTCTAGTCTAGAATTCTAGAAAGCGGCCGGCTGCTCTGATCGGTAGTTTTCCGTGGTTTCTCCAATCAACACCAGGCGAATGCCGGAGCAGAACCCTACCAAACGGGCCACGGACCGCACGCGATCTGTCCTTCCTCTTCCTTGTCCTATCCTCTCCCCTTACACACTCACTTACACTAACATGCACTACACTACTACATATTCCGGGAGACCGGTCGGGAGCTTAGAGCTTGTCCCAGCTGTGGAGGTGCCCCGCTGGTGGGAGAGTCCTGGTTTGGGGGAAACCCCACTAGCCGACGGTGGGTCGGCACCGGATCTCGCCATCCAGCGCGGGAAGATCACCGCTATCTCCCGAGAGAGAAAACATACAGTACACTAACGGGACTAATGACCGAAGCAGTTGACGCACCCGGAAACATGAAAAAATCAATCAATCAAAAACCAGTTTTGTTAACAACAACCATAGTCTCTATAATTTACGGCATGAAAATAGCCAAAACAACTCATTGTGCTCATAAAAAATGTCCCACGTGATATAACAAATTATGTTCAAAGCCGTCCAGGCCGCAACCAACTAATTTCAAAATTAACACATGAAGGGGACAGAATGACTTACGAAATAATATGAAACGTTCACTAGAGTCTACGCCACTAGAATAACAAAATATAAGAAAGCCAACTTTGAGCTAACAAAACTTATCAGTTGCGATAAATGCTGATTTCAGAGCTCCATAATACGAGTTTTTTCTAAAAAAATGGCCACTTTCCGTGGCATTTTATGTGGATTCATGTCCTCGTTTTCACATATATTGCCATAGTTATATTCGATTTAATTGTATATAACCGATGATGCCTTGCAGAATCCGATGATGCCTTGAAGACGTAGAATGTTGACGCCTTTAGCAGAAAGAATCTTTGTGAACTCGGATTCGAAAGCAAATATTCGATTTAATCGTAATTTTGATTTTGTGACATGTCCGCGACAACCTATGACCTTAAACATTATGATGTATTTAGAGAAAAGAAATTAAATCAATAAAACAATTTCTTATATGTTAAGTTGATCAAGTACATATGTATTTGAATTTTAAAAAATTTTACCGCCTTAGGTGATTCAGGATATCTACTGATGTCGCTGCAGTGCTTGTGACCCCGAGGTCCTATGGTTCCAGTCCCAATGTTCCAGCACTTTGAAGAACCTCTTATCATCGTTCCGGCCCTGAGGCGACGTGGATGTTCAGATCAGCGGGTACCCCAAGAACCCGCCACCGTTACCTTTTGGTTCTCACCTTCAGACAGAGCCGCCTTTAGGATAGTACTAGTGTGCCATAGCACCACCAACAAAAAAGGGGGGGGAATATATTTTTCACCCCAAAAGTATGTATAAAATATCGTTTCTTCAAAATGTTTTTCTTTGTAGTAATTCATTTCAACGAACGCTTAGTCATTGGATGCTCTATCAACACTCTCTTCAAATGCGCAGGGCGTAATGCTATCTTCCGGCCTCCTCCTGAACCTCTGAGCCACCTACGGATTGGCACCATCTCTACCCGTCTAACTCTGAATAAATAATGCTGTATTGGTTTGTATGCATCTCTAAGAACGAGCGGTGCCAAGGTGGAAGTGACACAGTAGTTCACGTTCTGCTCCACAGACTACGCCAATAGCACTCTTTTCAATCGGCAGACTATCTCTCGCCCAGGATGACCCCGATGCCCTGGTACGTTTTTCCTTGTATTTCGCACATGGAGAGGAGGTGGCGTACGCCATGGGCGCGAGGTGAACTCAGGAAGCTGTGACCTCTTGAGATTAATGTGGGCGCTCAGGCTTTCAGGCTCGGTATTTTTTTACTCTTATTATTTTTAGTATGTTTTCAATTTAATTTTCATTATAAATTAATAAACACGGTCACTGAAAAATTAAATTTTGTTGCCCATGAATTTTATTTTATTGATTACTAAATCACTTTTAAAACATCGCATCGATTTTTAAAAACATAGATGATTTTTAATCGATGCTTTATTAACATCGATGTTTTAATTTTGAACATCGATGTTATGTTATCGATGTCGCATTACTAACTGGCACCACCAATAGAATTCCGTACCGGCCGCCACTGCCTTTAGAAGACGTTCAAGAATGAATTCACTATTTACAATTATTCTGTACTGACCCAGATTTACAAAAGTATCAGCAGCAGCGGCGTATGCTGCTTGACAATCGCGTGACTGTAGGAAAAGACAGCACAAATACTCCGAAAGACCGTTCCATACGAAGAGTCCCTCCTTACGAACTGTAAGCACTCTGCTCATTCCCACTGAATTTTGACCCGCATAATACTCTTGAGATCACTCGACCTGCGAGAACATTAACTTTAAAAATTAATAAAAAAGGCAGACTCGCAACACGTCCGCCAAGCTTTGCTATGTTTGTATGTGTTCTGTGTATCTTTTGTATGTGTCCCTGTGTTCTGGTAACAATACCTCTCGTCTGTTTTCTGCTGCGGCCATTTTAAATACCTGGCTTTTATGCCACTTCCACTCCACCTGTCACTTATTTACTTGAACCCTGCTCTATCATTCGTTAATCTTTTGTTACGACATTGCACTGTTTACTATTAAAATATAATAATGTTTTAATTACTATATACCATTAATTATGCCATGTGGCCTGACTTATTCAATCTTGTTAATCTGTACAACTCCTGTCCAATAACATCTTATTCTAACCTAACTTATACTATTGAGTCTATTTACATTATTATTATTAAGTTGCCAACGACATTATTTACTCTCTGTTTTATCCATTCTCTATAAGAGTTAATATTTCAGAAATAGAATTTTCCGATTTTCTCTTCTTTATCAACACTGACAACAACCACACTTTTGTCGAAGACCTTTGTAATAATAGCCAAAGATATTGGAAAGTATTACCTAGATACACATGTAGCGCTAGTGTAGCATTACAAATTGAAGGCTGCCATATTGTAGGCAACTAGTTCCTTGGCAGGTGCTGACAGGCGTGTTGTGTTCGTACGCAACGAGAGTTGTGGATATTTCTCATGTAAATTATTACTTTGCAGTGCTTTTGTCTTGCTATACAAAGATTCTGTTATTTACGAAACAATAAAAATATATAATGAGACCTTCATGGTTCTGTGACCTGAAGGCCAAAATAAAGCAGCATTAGTGTTACGAGAAACATACTTTCAAAAACCCAAATGATACAACCCAAACGTTTCATTTAGTAATAAATGAGTATTTTTCATCTAGTTGAAAGGTATACTTTAATTTGGTCCTAGCACATCCGCACACGGCGTATATAATGTATATTTATATTTTCTTACTAAAAGCATTTTATTCATTTGAAAACTTGTTAGCATTATTAAAAATTGTAAGATAGATTGCAAGAGTTCTGGTATTTCACAGCATTCTTAAGACTTAAGTTGTTTGTGTGCTAAGCATTACTTAAATATTTTTCATTTTAAAGAATTGGTTCATTTCTAATTATCAACTCCATACAGAATTAAACTTACCGTCCATCAATCAACACATCGCTCATCTCTTCAATAATTTCTATTCAAATAATCCTCAATAAATCAAATATCCCACCGAAACCTAGCCACACTCAACAATTTATCTGACCTGAATCCGAAATAGACATCCGCTTCATGTTTTCCTCCATATATTTTCCGATGTTAACTAAACGTAGGTGCTCAATGAGTATCCTAACGAATGTTGTAGTTAAAACAATTAGTTTAGAGAATTAAGGATAACTATAAGTAATTTCAAAGACACGAGAAAAAGTAAAGACTACTGAACCGTGTACTCATCGTTCGAACAATAAAATAGTTTAAAAAATTTGAAAAACTTTTAAGAATCATTTCAATCTCTCCTTCAGATAAAGAAACTGCACTAGCTAAGGAGGGCAACAAAACGACCCAAGAATGATACAAATAACGTAATTGAAATTTCTTTTGGAATCATATGTTTGTTTTGTACAAATAGTCTGTTAACTGGAAGGAGACCGGGAGAGGTGGCTCAGGGCTTCAAATGATGTCACTGCAGTGCCTCTGACCGGGAGGTCCTGGGATCGAGTAGTTAGCTCGAATTGTGTCGCTGTCTGGAGGAGAATTTTAGCGGCTCGGTGCTCTGATCTGATCTACCGAAATTCTCCTCCAGACAGACTATTAGTCTGAGAGTAGACGATACTTCCCACCTCAAGAACATTATAATTGGTTTTCGGGGTTGATATGCCATGGTCACCGATGATTGCTAAGCCAGATAATGAGTATTAATCGTCGGCGGTGGACAGGTCGCATTGCAGTATTGGCTACCAGTTCGTATCATCCACTATCCCGTTTCATTGGTCAGTCGTAAAAGGTCGTTTTACTTAGTGAAAAAAATTTCCTTGTAATAATTTACGCAATTGTCTAGGAAAATGTTTATTAAAAAATTGTTAATATAGAAATCAATAAATGGAAATCGTTCAAGCAACAATACGATTCATATTCAATGTAACTTTAGCAATGATTGTCATTTTTGGGCTCGTAGTTGGTATGTTTTCTGGGTGTGTTGGTGGTCTCCAGCTATGTTGCTTTCTGAAATCAATAGAAAATAGTTTCGTCAAAAGAATCTAGTACATTAAGTACTTCATTCAGCACGGTCACTTTCATGAAATATCTGTTACATGAAAGTGATGATTACAATGGTATGTATGACAAATAATACTCCTGGATTGCTCCCAAATTTGGCACAACTACTTACACTTAAAGTGACCAAAATTTAAACAATGTAGCTGTACTAATTCAAAATGTTACCCCAAAATGTGCTTTTTTACAAAGAATATACAAAACTGCTTTGAAGTATTCGCATCCATCCCTGGCTCACTCATTGTTAAAATCAAAATATGAATCAAGTGAACGGATATTAAAGAACTGTCTACGTGTTGGTGTGAAGTGTCTACGCGTAAAAGTATAACGTGTATTACAAGAATTAATTAATAAAGAATATTGCTAAAAGTTAAATTGAAACAACTATTGAAAATGTGTAACCCTTGGTGAGAATCTATCTGTGAACTGTTTCTATTTGAGAACATCAACCTTTGGCAGTTCTTCACATATATTGTACCAATTATAAAGGTAAGTTGGGAGTTGGTGTTAATTGCATCTAGGCGTGAATGCATGAAATGTACAAGACATGAAATTACTGGGCAAATATCATGATCCAAGAACATGTAAATACTTATGTCGATACTAAAACTTGACATATTGAATGATTTTTTTGTAGGTAAGTGTGCTTTATTAAAGTGAGATTTATAGTATAAAACTCCACAAAAAGCTTAGACATGAGTAAAAGTATTTTATTTTCCTTTTAGTAGATAGATTATGGTAAAGCGGGGCAACACCCGACAAGGCTGAGTGAGGAGGCATGGCATATGAATACACGTTTATGCATAAACGTAGGCGAACAAGTCGGGAAAAGATAGAATTACCGTCTAGTAGATTGTGAACTAGCGGTGCTAAAATAGCGCACACTTTCTCGCTTTATTTGTAAAGGATCAGCAATTGCATACCACTACATGAAACTGCAAAAGTATTTCCAACCAGAAAAAAGGTTTTCTCAGTGTTGAGACTCAAACTCAGATCTATCGAGTTAATCCGCCACGTGCTTAACCGGGACACCGCGCTGTCGCGCTGCCATACATTATATAACAGGTATATTATTGCTTTAAAACTTTCTGCGATTTATAAATCTTTTGCCACTACTTCATTTTAATTTTCTTCTCCCACTAATTATCCCTATCTGTCCAGTCTGCTTCATTTAAACCTTTGGTATTCACAATTTCGAACATTTCTTTTATACAAATATGTTTAGGTCGTCGTCTGGTATTTTTACCGCTAGAAAAGCATTCTAAAATATTGATAGGATATTTTTTCATTATTTTGACATGTCCAAACCATTTGAATTGTTTGCACGTGATATTAACTAAGACTGAATTTTTTTTTCATTTGTCGAATTACTTTTCGCAATAGCTTTGTAAATTTGTAATTTGTTTTTTCTCAAAATATTTTTATACCATAATTCCTTATTGAACCGCACTAACTTTACTCATTCTATGACAAGCTTCTTTTTTTTTAAATTTTGACTGCTAAGTATGAAAAATCGAAACAATTTATTTCTTTTATATTTCTGTTTCGAATAAGTCCTGAGTTTGACTTTAACTTAAACAAAGACTGTCATTTTTAAAAGTTCTTTGCTGTATCCATGAAAAAAGAGAAAGACAAATATGGAGTCCAATTAAAAGAAAATGTTTTTTTATAAATTGTATTAACTTCTGGCAGAAATTACGGAAAAATTTATTATGTTTTCATAAAGTATTACATGAACTTTTTTGAAGATATAGTTTTCTAGAACAAATTTCATTCAAGACACATTTTTATTGTATCTTATTTATAATTTTGTATTGTAATTTATCTCAAATATTGTACTTTTCCTATGTTTTTTTTGCAGTTTTCGAAAATACAACAGTGCTCGACGAAAATGGGCCCAGCCCTGATTTTTTAGTTTCCATTGATACATTGAAGAAGACGTATTTTTAAATGGAGCCTTTTTGAGAAAAATGTTTAAAATTCGCCCTGAAATGAACCCTGCACCATTTTTCAGCGTTCTCGTACCCGAGCACTACCCGAGGAAGAAGTTTAATAAAAAAAATCTGGAGTCGTTTTGAGAAAATTTTGGAACTGTTAAAACCATCTTGTTTAGAACACGAAACTCGAATGAAGCTTGAGTACCTGTGGAGGAAGAGCGCCCAGGGTTAGAACTCGGCAGCCGAGCACAGCATGGGCTCCACGGGCAGCAGGTCGGCCTCCGCCTCCGCCCCGGAGCGCGCAACTCGCCGCCCGCGGCCGCCCCCGCCCCCGCCCCCGCGCCCGCGGCCGCCCCCGCCCAACGGCCCGCACCGCTGCGGCCTGCGCAACCACATTCAGCCACAGGCTCCAAGAACGGAACATCCACAAATCGAACGATAACGGAATGGAATAGTTTGTCTTCGAAAACTTTTGTACCCTTTCCACAAAACGTTCAGCAGTTTAAGAAATTAATTTAGTGTATTTCTAAGTATTCTTGTTTTTTTCTAACGTGGCGGCTGAGGGTAGTATCTCCAAGATGGAATTTGGAACGACATTTTGAGTCATTTTCGGTCCTGCCGCAAGATATCTCATGATCGCATCAAGCAGTGCTGCAGATCAAGCGATTCTAGCGGTAGGACTGAGAATGACTCAAAAAGTCGTGCTGAATTCCATCTTGGAGATACTACCCTCAGCCCCCACGTTAGAAAAATCGAAGTGTAAATTAGTATCTTAATTAAGAATAGTAGGTTATATAGCGATGTTTAAGTGCTAAATTGTAAAGTAAGGCGTCGTGCAGTGTAGAACAGAGAAATAAGGAAGGAAGTGATTCAAGAGTTATAGTGAAGTGCAGTAAAGTGAAGGAAGTGCAGTGCCAGTCCTGTGTGGTCTTAACTGTGCAAAAAGTCAGTTTGGTTTTAGATTATAGACGATTCGTTTCTTTTTTTCTTATGTAACTTGATGTTTTTAGAATCGTCCATTTTTATATTATTACTATTATTATTATTATTATTATTATTATTATTATTATCATCATCGTCATGTATTACCTTATTTATGTAATTAACCGCCACCGGGTTATACTCAATTGCATAGTAAATAAATTTCTCTTAATCATTATATGAGGCTATGAGCGGGAGAGTGGACTAACTCACTTTGGAGGAAATAGGAGAAAAATGGGTTTGAATATTTCATAACACTTGCCTTAGAATTATTTTATTTGGAAGTATTGCTATCTCAAGCCATTGTAGCATGTTAGAAGGTTATTGAAGGTGCAAACTTAACATATAATAACTGTAATAAAATTAAATGTTATAATAATATACTTTTTAATGTGGATTAAGCAACTTTGTTCCTTTACGATTTTAATGTTTAATGTGGATTAGTACACTATGTTCTTTTAGAATTTTGGTTTTATTTTGGTGTAATAAGTAAAACACTAAATTAGTTGCATTTATATTGAACACAAGTTGCGAATATAATAATCGAATGTACAGATAAATCACATTGAACTCTAAAACTAATTTTTAAACAACTTTCTCCTCGAGTAAGTCATCGGTTACTAGCTCACCATCAGAGGCCTGCTGTACCGATGATCGCTTATTGTCATAAAAAGCGTGACATACTGGAGAAATAATTGTCAGAAGTTGAAGACCTTTTTTGGGGGAGAGGAGCAGCTTCACTGATGATATTGCTAGTGGGACGTAGGAGTGCCAGTACGTTTTCTGTTGTAAGTAATTTTCTTTTACTAATATCAAGTGCCTCTAAATTAACCATTTCATTATTTCAATATTTATATTGAATTTTATTAGCAGATTCTTTTCTGAATCACATCCATTGGATTTTCAACCACTCCACCTTAGTTGTAGATTCAGACTGTTTCCCGTGTATGATGTTTGTTCAAGTACATTGGTAGAAACCCAGTCTGATTGGGTCATTTGGATCTCTGTAATGTTTTTTTTCTAGCATTTTGTATTACTGAATGCCAATCTGTAAGTAAAAAATGTTTAGACCGAACATTTTCACTTTTTCTATTAGACCAAAATCTTGGCCGCAGAGAAGGTATGAGTGGCCACATACAAGAAATTTATGATTTATTTCATCCACACTCAGATCTGGAGATGCACAAATCTAATTACATAGCACCGATAGTTTAACATTGTGGTTCTGGCTCCCGCTTTGGTCAAAATAATAATTAGAGGTTTGGAATTTCTTATTATAATATTAATGGCATCCTCTCTCTTGAGGACCTCTAGATGGGATTGTTTCATCCTGTATAAAGAAATGAGTTATTAGTACCCATTTCGTGAATGTTTTCGCTGGCGAATATTATGCCGATTATGGCGAAATTATACCCTTGTAAGCAGCGAAGCGAACTAACCTCAGATAGCTCCACTTTGCTTCCAACGGAGTGTGTCAAATTTGAGATGGCAAAAGCAGTATTGTAGTGCCAATTAGCGTTCTATTGCAAAAGATTGCTTAGTCCATTGTGAAGTGGAAATTCTACCTTTGAAAATTGCACTTCTGCAAAAAAACGTTAATAACAATTTTGTGAGTTAGTCCATTGTGCTGATCCTAGTCTTAAATAACGATCCTCTTAATATATTATTATAATCACAATCTATTTAAACAGTTCTCAAATAATGAAACAATGTGTATGTCAAAGCATGCAACTTCGTATAGGAAGCATATTCTAGCGACGTTTCGGGTTACAAATTTAGACTTATCTTCAGGCTTACTTTAACTAACTGGTGGTGATACAACAGCTTATACGTTCTCGCATTATTTATAACTGCGCCACAATAATTCTCGGAAATTCAGAGAGAAAAAAGTACGTAACTTTCTGTATGCTACGTATATTACTCCATATATACATACGTATACGAGAAAGTAAAAAGATCTCCACTGCAGTTTTGAGGTCCCTGGTTGATTGGATAACGATGATCTTCCACCGTTGGATTGAGAGATCTGACACCTACCTACATCGGCTTGCAGGGATTTTCCCCAACCATTTATCTCCAACCAGCAGAGCACCGCCTCAGCCGGGGCAAGCCGAAAGCTCCTGAGAAGTGTGATAGTGTAGTGCATGTGTGTGTAAGGGTATGTAAGTAAGGGGTGAAGACAGGACAAGGAAGAGGAAGGAAAGATCGCTCGCGGTCCGTGACCCGTTTGTTAGGATAGTGCTCTGGTGTTCGCCTGGTGTTGATCGGAGAAACTACAGAAAATCACCAAATAGACCAGCCAGCCGCTAGAATTCTCCTCCAGATAGCGGCTGAATTCGACCTAGCTTTGTAGCTAGCAGTGGCTTCTCCTCACTCTGAACTTGGGGCATTGGCAGTGAAAGAAAGTGTGAACCCCACACTACTCTTTTACATTACATATTTAGAGTAAAATTTAATAATGTAAATAAAATCCTTCTTTATTTTAAATTATAATCTTCGAAGAATGAGGGAAAGATAGTCGCAAAATAACAACGATGAAGATGTTGTACTTTCTATTGCAAAGATTGGAATAATACATTTTAAACTATTTAAAAAGACATGCTCGACGCTTTTCTCATTCTTCGGTTCTCGCTTTAAAAATTAAGTTCTGAAATTATCAAGTTACGACACGATCATTGATTACTTAATTACTTGTTTCTTTTCTTCATACCCCAGGGAAGGAAATCAATCATTTAAAACTATTGTTCCACTTTCAACTATCCTTATCACAATATAACACTAATTTCATGAGTATCGCTAAAGACGGCAACGCGCAACGCAGAATATCCCGAACACGGACACTCGCTCTCCAGCAGGCCGTTAAATAGAGATCCAACACCTTGGCACGCTTTGTCCTTGAGTGGGGGGGGGGCGTCGCGCGCATGCGCTGACGCCTCCCGATACGCCCTGAAGACGTTGGAGGCATTCGCCAACGGGTTGAGCTTTGCTCGCACACAGCCTGCGTTGCATGGACGCGCTGCTGCCGATACCGATCGCACTGCGGACGCTTGCTGTCGCCGATCTCACGTAAGATCGAATAAATAAAAAATCTAAATAAATTCAAAGGGAAAAAAAGATTTGTTTTATTTCCTTGGGCGTTAACATGCACACCCAAAGAAAACGCCACTCGTAGCTAGTGTGGAAAATCCTGAAACTATCGTGAGTGGAAACCTATAATCTCGCGGCCAGAGTCATCAATGATTGATTGATTGATTGCTTTTTTCGTGTTTCCGGGCACGTCAACTACTTCGGTCATTAGTTCCGTTAGTGTAGTGCATGTTTCCCCCCGGGAGATGGCGGTGATCTTGCCCCGCTTTCCCCCTAACCTGGACTCTCTCACCAGCGGGGCACCGCCCCAGCCGGGACAAGCTCTAAGCTCCTGACCGGTCTCCCGAAATATGTGGTAGTGTAGTGCATGTTAGTGTAAGTGTGTGTGTAAGGGGAGAGGATAGGACAAGGAAGAGGAAGGACAGATCGCGCGCGGTCCGTGGCCCGTTTGGTAGGGTACTGTTCCGGCATTCGCCTGGGGTTGATCGGAGAAACCACGGAAAACTACCGATCAGAGCAGCCGGCCGCTAGAATTCTCCTCCAGACAGCAGCTGAATTCGACCTAGCTGAAAAGCTAGTGTCGAAAATCCTGCCACCGTGGGGAGTGGGAACCTAGGACCTCCCGGTCAGAGGCGCTGCAGTGACATCAGTTGATGCACTGAGCTACCGCTACCGGTCCAGAGTCATGAATATTGATACCCTGAGCCACCTCAGCCGGTGGGACAAGCAGCGAAGTGAGCAACGTACTTGGCGGGGCGCTTGGCGTCGCCCGGCTGGGAGACGGTGAACGGGGCGGGCCAGGGAGCGGGGGCGGGGGCGGGGGCGGGGACGGGGGCAGCCGGCGGCGCGGGGGCAGGCGCGGGCGTGGGCGCGGGGGCGGGGACGGGGCCGGGCGGCCAGACGCTGGGCGAGGGCTTGCAGACGCGCGCGTGGGAGATCTCCAGGAAGAGCTGGCGCCGCTCACTGCAGCACACGTCCACCTGCGCCCCAAACCACAAAACGCGGGCACGTCTCAACATCTTTGGTCCTATCTTCCATATGCGGAAGTTAGATGTCTCATGATGGGTTTTCTTGGGAGAAAATACTCAGTGGTTTCCCGTTGCCTTCCCTGATCCAGACTTCTTTAGAAGCCTGCCTCCAACACAGGTCTGGAGACCTTATCGAGCAGGCGCACCTTGTGGTTGATTCCCTAATACGCCTGGGATTTGACTCTCACTTTCTCCGCCAGATGACGGTCTCAATTACTAAATCCGAACTGTTTGGGGGGGATGAGACATCGTTAGGGTGAATGTTGTCGAAGGGATTTAATTTTTCCGGCCATAACCGCCAGGGTTCTTTTACATGTCACGAGTGCGACATGGCTACTGAGCATTTTCCGCCCTTTAAATATCCGGGCACCTCGGTGGGGATCGAGCCCGCGCCCTGGGGTTTCAGGGGCCAGTAAGCTAACCCCTCATCCACAGAGGCCCCCGACATCTCATACGACGGAGGTATTGTCCGAATAACGTTTCTGTCCACAGAAGGCAGAAGCGGCAGCTAGCGGCTGTCAGGGAAGAATGGGTTCCGTTAAGTAATCAGTGGGTTCAAATTCTGACGTCTGATTTGCTGATACTTTTTAAGAAAGAAACGAAATCTTACAGCGTTATGACACAGAAAATTGAAGAGCGCCATTTACTTCTTAGGTTATGTATCGTATGCACGGTTCTGTGTCTTCTACTTGCGGGCTCTTTATTGCGACCTGCTTCTATTACTTCTTGTTACTTCTGTCTTGTAACTGCTGTGATCCGATGCAAGTACGACCACTAAACAACGTGTCTAACGACAGAGTAAGTGGCAACAATGCTCTACTTCATTCTCAGCTGTCAAGTGGACAGAAATATTATTCGGACAATACACATAGGAAGACCTTTGCCTCTGATTGATAGGCCGGGGTGCCCAGGGGTTAAGCAGGTCACGTTCTAACGGAGTCAGAGAAATTGCATGTACCTCGTAGACACCTGGGCGTACAGGATTGCCTAACAGGAGCAATTGTAACATATGCAGCTCCTTAATATGAAATATCTCAATATATGTTCATTGGTAAAAAGTGATCATTTTCGACTCCTGTACGTGCCCCAAAAATTTGAAACATTTATTCTGAGGCATTTGTATACAGATCCCGGAAAAGTGCGCGCATAAACAAGTTAAAGTTCCTAAGTGTTTATAAAGGATCGTATTGTAATTTGTGCGTTTCAGTTGCTCTGCGAATCATTCAAAGCGGTTGCTGGCCATCCACGCTGTAGAGTACATGATCCCACAAGAGAAAGGCACCAAAAGTCATAACAGTCCGAAAAGGAATAATTTTCTATATTACGATATAAACTTGTGAAACTACAGAATGGGACACACTTTATCATACTAGTTAGTTTCCAATTCTTTTGGGTCTGGACAACACTTTTGGTTTTGCCCACTCTATTCTCAGTTGCTGTCTGCGTTTAAAAAACCTACTTTGGCCTCTCATGGTACCTAACACTCGTCAGGGGACATTTCTAGCGAAGAGTTTCTTCATATCACATAGGCCTAACTCACCACTTTCATTTGGCATATTAGCCATTAGTACCACATGTTTCCAACTCGGGGCTTGTTTCGTTGTTATGGGTCTAGAGATCCTCTTCAATTACACACAGATTGCAATTTCAATTGCCTGTCAAACGAAGAGATTATGGAAACGTGAAGGTATTGATTTAACTCAGGAAGGTCTCGATAGGGCAAAAGAAACGGCGTAGGTCGCATTTTCTTTGAACTGCCTGAATTTTTGAAATTTATCAATATTCAAAATGTATTCAAAAAGTATATCTTTAAATAACGTCCTGTTGGAATTGTTGGAAGTAGAAATAGTTTTGCGTAATTTTGCATGAATAGGCAATTTTGAAACATTCTTAAAACAATTATTTTCACAGAAATATTTAAAATATTTTTTCTTTAAAATTTTCCTTATTTGTAGGAAAGAACTAAGAAAGTTGTGCTGATCCCATTTTTGGCGAACTCTATATTTTTGAAAATTGCAATCAATAAAAATTAACAGCGCAAAAGTACAAAATTGATGAAAGAGGTTGTTGCCCAATAAAATCTATTCTAAAAAATATGTTCTTTAAAAAAGTTATGTAAGCAAATTTTACTTTCTCGTATACGTACTGTAATGAATCGTCCTCCTCATATCTATAAAACAACTATAATCGCCCCTCGTTAGGCGCACCAAAATATGTAATGAACCACTACCTGCTCTAGGACAACTATAATCTTTATAATCGCCCGGCGTTATAACGCCAAAATAATAACCAAAACCCGCTCTTATCAATTGCCCTGGTTATACTCAGCTTCCACCTCCAAGGTTGCCCGTCGACTAGCTGCCCCCCCAGAACTTCCGATATTTTCTTACTTACACATAAAATCTGGGTGTGAGGTTGTGGCTGACCTGTACAGGATCTAACAACTATTCGGGCACGTGGGCGTAGGTCATTAACTAGCTACATGTAACAATTAAACTACGTTCAATTTAATGTCGAACCAAGTGATGTTCGCCATTTATTTTCTGTAATTTCTGTGCTAGTCGTTATTTCAGTTGAAATAATATATATACAAACTGGGGTCGTTGCTCTCCAATGACTCACATAAAACACTTAACGACAAACAAAATAAACACATAAACACATCAACGATATAATACCCTTAAATTACATGACACAAAATCCAAAATATTTCCATTCATACTGACAATTATAAATAAACTCATTCACACCCGAATGCGCATTCTGCCTGTATATCTATTGAATCTATTTTACGTTAAGACAGAACTTGATCTTGTACAGAAGCTAATTTTAATATTTCTTCTCCTTCAAAATGTGAATTTCATAACAAAAAAACAACAACAAAGTTTCATAACTTCCCTTTTACCGAAAACGCTGTAATCCGCAGCAAACCATTGTTGCGCGCCGTCCTCGATGTATATTACGCAGCATCCTCCAAATCCATCCTCCCGCAGCATTTCTCCATCCCCACACATTACCAAAATTTTCTTGAACTCGCTAATATCTTCTTAGCATGTCCTTTCATTCCCCTATCATCCTATTTCCATTACGCAACTAATAACGCGATTATCTGTCTATCGCGTGCTACATTTCCTCCAAAATGTCCTATTGTTGAATATACTGCGACACATAAAATATTTCCGCGTTACGCATTGTTATTACGAACGTCATTGCCTAAACTCACTATATCCATTCATGTTCACCGTGTTTCTCGCACAATTGCATACTAAAATTTTTATCTTTTTTCGGAGCGTTCTTCCCCACGTCTGACTTCGAGCTTGCTACGCATCATCTTTTTGTCATTGTTGCGTTGTGTCTTCAACTTTTTTTTCTGGAACATTTACCGATCGCTTACGTGTCTTTACCAAAAATATCATACCATTTTACTTAATTCTGTCCTTTCCAGGCTATTTCTCTTTATTACTACTTTTAATTATCAATTTATATCTTATTACTATTTCTTATACGATCTCATGTTTATTAACGCCAAAATTGCTTTATTTCCGTCGCTCGCGACGCATCATTGTTCTCTCGTAAAAATTCCAAATATACAATTTCAATTGGCATCTCTACTGCAGCTCCTCGATATTTTTCAGAGTTGCGAGTAATGTCATAATTTTCCGCGTGATTTTCTTTGTTAATCCCGAAAGTTTCATTTCAATCGCTTTACGCGTTCTCTTAATTTTTAGGAAAAACCGCTTCTTTACATTACCTTTCTTATGATAACAATGGCTGTAAAAATCTCTAGTTATATTGTCTAAAGTGTACTTTCAAAATCACTCATATCTTTTAAACCCCTGATGCGATTCGCTTCGAATAACTTTTGAAATGTTCCTCTAAATAAATGCTATTGATTTGTACTGTCCAAATCGGGATTTTGTCGCGTCTTCTTTAATTTATAAAAAAATTATTAGTGCGCTACACCGCTTTCTTCTATTTTTCCATCTCCTACTCATGCCATTCCTTGTTATGTTTGTTCTTTGCATCTAAATTGTTCGTGGGGATCTTAGATTGTTACAGTACGTATATACTGAATAATATACGTAGTATAGAGAAAATTATGTAATGCAGCGCGAAAAACAGTGGATTTTCGGCAGAAAAAAATAATTGCCGGGCCCTGATTACGAAAAAAAATAATAAATCCAGTTGCCTAATTAAGAAAAAACATCCTCTAACACGTGTAGCCAGAAAACCTTTTCCGTGGGTCATTGATGCCGAAGAACCAATTGAAAGCAAAACGTTCGTCCGTCCGTCCGTCTGTCCGTCCGTCTATCAGTCTGTCGTATGTGAACAAAATCTAGCGCCTAAACGTAACGCACGATTTTTTTCAAATAGAAGAAACCCTGTCGTTTTTGCGTGAGCTGAAGCTCTGCGATTTTGAAAAACATTCATTAATTTTTGGGAGGACTTTATATAAAGACCTAGGTACATTTTCGAAATTTTCTAAAAAATGACTCCAAATTCTTTCTTTAAATCTCTTGAAAGAATAGAGTTAAATATACTTATAAAGATGGAATAGGTCCGATATTAAGGACTAACTCTGAATTTTCGTAAATTGTAAAAGTATGCATTTTTTCGGCGCCTTCTTATAAATACAATATTGAAAATAGAGATTTTCCCTTTCAAATAAAATATGTTGTCCATAAATTGTTCTTTCATTGAGATCATGTAGATTTGTTTGTAAATTTTAGTAGTTTTCTTGCAATAGTGCGTGCAATGTTTGCAATTTTAAAAAAATTACAAAAACAAGATTTTCTCGAAAACTGTCCCAAATTTATTCTTTGAATTTTTGGTATGGTTAGTGCCAAACGAACCCTATACAATGACATAGACGCCTTGTTTCTCTATTCTTTTGTTTTTCAAAAATTACAAAAATGTAATTTTTTTGACTTGTCTCTCACGTAATACGTACTTTAGAGGCGATTTCTTCACTGTATTTTATTTGCGCACATGTGCTTTAAATAATGTCAATTAAGTTTCTCAAAAACACTACAGTTTTCGATGAAAATGAGCTCAAAATCCCGCATTTTCTAAAACGCTCTAACGTCATTTTCTCAAAAATGGCTCAAATGTTTTCTTCAGTTTTTTCCAATGGACGGTGCCTATTGTACTGTTTAATATGACATTAAGTTTATTTTGGTGTATCATTTTGTTTTTTCTAAAATTACAAAAATGTATTTTTTATGATTTGTCTCCCACGTCGGTAATATCTACATTAGATGCTATTTCGTTACGTTATTGTATCTTCGAGTGCATGTACTTTAAATAATGTCAGCTAAAGTTCATCGAAAACTAAACAGTTATTTGTTCAAATGAGCTCAAATTCCGCACTCTCAGAAACGCTCAAACGCCAGATTCTCAAAAATGGCTCCATTTTTTTCTTCAAACTTTCCCAACGGATATTGGTAATGGCACAGTTTGATATGACGTAAAGTTCATTTTGGGGTATTCTGTTGTTTTTTCAAAAATTACACGAATACATTTTTTTCAATATTTCTCACGCCATTTATAAGCACATTTCAATGGATTTGTATATTATTGAAGTTGTGAGTGCAAATTCTTCAAATTATTTCAAATGAAGTTTTTTGAAAACAATAGATTCCTGTGAAATAGAGCTTCAAATTTTGCATTTAAAGTAGCGCTTAACGCGATTTTCTTATAAATGGCTTAAAATTTTTCAATGAAAATTGCTATTTAGGACAAGGTTTTAGCCTTCTTTAATATTCTTAAAATAATATTTTGGTTCTACTATTTGGAAACCTAAAAGTTGAAAAAATGTCAAGAAAATGTATTTTGGGAGGCGATAGATGGCAGCTGGCAAAAGAATGAGGCCAGACCGTAAAGCCAGTCCACACCAAGGAAATTAGAAAACTTTACTACGATAAAGAATTTGCCTTTGTGTAGAACCATTAGTTACTTTAAGCTTTTTCTTCTGATACTGTGAATTGCGAGTACACTAAATAATTTGATTTTTTTTAGTAATATACGCCATTTGATATAGTTCTTGAATTTTCAAAAATTACCCAATTATAATTTTTATGCATCTCTCACGTCGGTAAAACTTTCATTTCGGGCATGGTTTTCTCACTATTATATTTATGGGTACTCGTGCTTCGTTAGATTTCTTATGAAATTCCTCAAAATATCAAAAGTTTACGGTAAAAATGAACTCAAATTTTCGCATTCTTAGAAATGCTCGAACGACATTTTGTCAATAACGACACTCCAATTTTTTCAATAAAAATTTGATTATGAAAACAAGTATCACTCTTTTACGATATTCCTAGTCGCATTTATCAACTATAGTGGAGTGAAGATTTGAGATAATGTGGAGGAAAATGTATTTTAGGCGCAGACAGCAAGATTAATGAATATTTTCAATGTAACCGTTCACCAGCCAAGTTCACTCTCCCTGCTAACACGCGCTCGGGGCGCTCCCATGTCCCTTCAACACGAGTCGCAAACATTGAAGTTACTCAAAAAATACGTATCTAACATATGACAATATATCATTGCATTCGATTTTTTACACTCGTCGTTTTAGACTGAAAAAGATGTAGTCTCTTTTGAAGAAAGAAAGTTACATCAATATCTCGTAAAATAGAAATGATAAAATATAAATTAATATATGTGTGAACTAGCCCCATACCCTCATGGATTTCTGTAAAAAGCGCATTGCAATAACTTCAATCGTTGGAAAATTACAGGAGGTGCTAAAGTTCTGCCACTCACCATATATATATATATATATATATATATATATATATATATATATATATATATATATATATATATATATATATATGGTTTTTTTAAACCTTGATTTATAAAATTGTAGGTCCCGAAACGCACCCCAAAGTACCTAATAGTGTTTCGTCCCGTCGCTTTCCGCCAGAAATCGAGTCCCTCTAATATATATTAGAGAGAAAGAAAATAAATGTATACGAATTTTGGAAGACCAGGGCGCGGGAGGCACCTGGGGCGTGTTCTGGCTGTGGCTGCAGCCGCCGTCGGTGGGTCCGGGGGTGGTGCCGGGGTTGGGGCCAGGGGCGGGGTCGGCGGTGGCGGCGGGTTCGGGTGCCTGGTCGGGGGCGGCGGCTGTGGCGGCGGGGGCGAGGGCGGACGGAGAGTAGCGAATGACGGGCCCCCTTCCGCGCCGCTTCAGGCGCGCCTGCACACATGCACCACGCCACACTTGCTCACACTCAGCTGTGAATCCTCGTCTGTATCGCTCGCAAGAACGTAAGAGAAACGTCATGACTATATCATTAGGCAGATATTTGTTTATCTCCCATCATTTGTTACAAGGGAAATGTCTGATTTGCAATTTTATATTTTTCTAAATGGGTTTGATTAATTTATTATTCATCTTTTAATAATAATAATAATAATAATAATAATAATAATAATAATAATAATAATGATAATGATAATAGTAAAATAAAAATAACATACTGAGATTCAAAACCAATATGTATGCGGCACGACATTTTTCAGAGCGACATATTAAGTCAACTTCGCAAATATATTTAGGTTATTCTAACGTGGCGACTGAGGGTAGTATATCCAAGATGGAATAAGGTCTGGTCTGGGATTGAAACTCCTTGACGAAAAGAAAATTCTATAGTACTGTAGGAAATTGCTTTCCATAGCGTTTCAGAATGTACGTTTGTGATTCCTTAATACCGAAAAACATTTTTTTTTCAAACGTCCGTCTCTTTGTCCGTCCACTCACCTTTGTCAACAACACAAGTGAATAAACTGCTCGTAAGATTTTTCCAAAATTAAAATTTTCCTATCAATCTATCCCGACTTGATGCCCTGTGATTTCGAAGACAATCGTTTAAAATTAAATTTGTTACCCACAATTAGTTCTTTGATTCATGTTCATTGCTTTGAAAATATTAGTAATTTTCATTATTATTTATATTATTATTATTATTATTATTATTATTATTATTATTATTATTACTATTATTATTATTATTAGCAGCTAGTCGGTCTGAAGTGGAAACTGAGCTGTGAATTGTGTGCATCGCGGTGAACCGCGGTGCAGAGGACTGTGCTCAGTGACGTGAACTGTGGCCAGCGCCGTGCGCTCTAGTCAGCGCAGTGGGCTGTGGTCAATGCATCGGACAGTGGTGAATGCTTAGAACTGTGCGACAGTGCAAAAGAAGTGAGCAGTGAAAATAAATAATCAAGAGAAGTGTGCCGTATAAAGAAATAACCAAGTGAAGAACACAAGGACTGTGAAGACTATCTGTACTTGAAACTTTGTTCTGTAAACTTGAAATTCTTTAAAAATGCCCTGAAAGCAAAGAAAAATGACGTAAAAAATCTTATCAAAACCAGTTCGGATGAACAACTCAAGCTATTTGATACTGATGTAATAGAGACTTCTTCCATTCGTTTGAGTGAACTCAGCTTGCAAACATTTAGTTTGATCTGTTCTTTACCAAGAATTCTCTGTCTAGTTCTATCGAAATCGGCCGAACCGGTAATGGCACTGATAAACGTCACAATAATTACATACTCACAACGGCTGTCAAAATAATTTCTGAGCGAACAAATCGAAAAGGCTACTGAGTAATTCCATGGTGGAAATACATGGGTGAGTTCCTCCGGCGCACCAATTTTTGCTCGTTCTGCGCACCACCAGTTTGTGTCACGAACCACGTGACCACAGCACGGGCACTTTGTTTGAAAAGCCAGACCAGACTCTGGCCGCCTTGTTGCATGAAGAGCGTTGGAAACATGGTTGAGAAACATTTTGAAAGTGATAAAATATATGGGGTGAATAAGATATCAACCACAATAGTATACAATGTAATTATAATGCGACTATTGTGGTTGATATCTTATTCACCCCATATATTTTATCATGGAGTACCACAGAATCTCAGCTGCCACCACAGAATTTATTTTGAAAGTGGTTCAAAGTGGCAATTTTCAAAGGTAACCAACCCAAAATAACACGATGAAGGTGTGTAAGATGCAATATTTAAGATAAATGCTTCATAAATCTGTTTCGATGTCTTGTAACGACGTGATAATTTTGGTATCTGGCTGCATTTAAAATTCCCGCTAATATTGTGACGCAGACCGGTGTCTGATGTTCATTCGCTGCCGGATACGATGCGCACCCCCCCCCCACCCCGAGTAATTCTGTGAAGAACATTTGTTGCGTTTCAAAAATATTTGAAGCAAGTACCATTAAAAATGACATTAAAATCTATGAAAGCAGCAAAAAATGCATTAAAAATGACGGGAAAATGTTTAAAAAAATACTTATTAGTAGAAATAGACAAAAAATGTAAAATAATGACCTATCGAATTGTGTAATTCCCTTTTGTCAAAACATAAAATGAATTTCTATACTAAACGGATCGCTCGCTACCTTGGGGCGTCCGAGCAGCATGCCGCCGCAGCAGGAGAGGCCGCTGGACGAGCCGCTGGCGCTGACGGCATCGCCGCCCCCGCCGCCCCTGGCGCCCTGGCTCCCGCTGCCCTTGCGGGCCCCGGCCCCGCCCCCGCCGCCGCCCTTGGCGCCGTCCTTGGCCCCTCGGGGCAGCAGCGCCACCCACGACTGCACCTCGCGCTCGGCCTTCACCTCGGACAGGTTGTCCTCGTCGAGGAGGACGAGCGCGAGCGCCGGGTCGGTGCCCGGGGGGAACGGGGAGGCGGCGGCGGCCGGCAGCCCCCGCGCGGCCAGCGCCGCCGCCAGCGCCGCCGCCGGCGACTCGGGCCGCTCTCCGCTGCCGCTGCCGCTGCCCCACCCCCAGCCGCCGCGCTCCCACGCGCACAGCCCGTGCCTCGACGCCCACGCCCACTCCCTGCCACCGATTGATTGATTTTTCGTGTTTCCGGGCGCGTCAACTACTCTGGTCATTAGTCCCGTTCGTGTAGTCCATGTTTTTTTTCTCGGGAGATGGTGGTGATCTTCCCCCACTGGATGGCGAGATCCGGCGCCGACCTACCGTCGGCTAGTGGGGTTTCACCCTAACCTGGACTCTCCCACCAGCGGGGCATCGCCCCAGTCGGGACAAGCCCTAAGCTCCCGACCGGTCTCCCGGGATATGTGGTAGTGTAGTGCATGTTAGTGTAAGTGTGTGTGTAAAGGGGAGAGGATAGGACAAGGAATGGGAAGGACAGATCGTGCGCGGTCCGTGGCCCGTTTGGTAGGATACTGCTCCGGCATTCGCCTGGTGTTGATCTGAGAAACCACGGAAAACTACCGATCAGAGCAGCCGGCTGCTAGAATTCTCCTCCAGACAGCGACTGAATTCGACCTAGCTGGAATGCGAGTATCGAAAGTCCTGCCACCGTGGGGAGTGTAACCTAGGACCTCCCGGTCAGAGGTGCTGCAGTGACATCAGTTGATGCACTGAGCTACCGCTCCCGGTCCTGCCACCGAGCCACCAACCGACGGCGCTGTAGGGATGACTCGACGGCAGGCTGCTACAAGCCGTGAGCTTATGGATAAAGTACGATATAAGTGCCGATTTTCTATTAATACGTTGTGGTCATTCTTCGTTGGAGGTTTTCCTCTGGCTATAATGGTTTAAAAAGGTTTTTAGTTTTTAGACACACTTTCTCACTCTGAGATGTTCTTTTTTCTTCAAAATAAATTAGTATTTTCTCGATAACCAAATTGTGTCTAATAGTGGATTGGAGCAAAAGGGGCAAGGAGAGACAGAGTAAGCTTTATTAGGTACCCTACTGTTTCCAAAAATTAGGAATATAAAATTATAGCATCATCGGAACAAAGAAGACAAAAGATTTCTGCTTTGAAGCACAAAATTATATGATTATTTCAAGTCAATAGTACGTTACAGATTCAGCTCGTACTAGTTTTTCGCAATTCACACGTCCAAACATTTTCCTGTCATTATCAGATGTTTCACGTGAAAACGTGTGAAGATTTTCCACATTTTTGCAATAATATACACAACTAAAAACATAGCGCTCAATAAGTTATAAGTTATCATTTACTTCCATTGCTTGAACGTGTTCTACAAACACAGCATCATAATATGTATGAGTCACTAAAATAAAAAACACCCATAACATGGGAACATTATATATACATTAACAACAAAATTATGTACACAACACTTGTAGACCATGGCAAAACGTTAAATGAATGGTTGCACTACACGCTTAAGAAATAATCTTCATCGGTATCAAGCAAATATTAATAGTACTTCTTTTTGTTGCCGCGAGAGCAAATCTTGAATTAATAATTATGCAAATAAACCTCGTCAGTCTGCGCAAATCACGGTGTAAGCGTAAAAAGCGTAGAAAGCGTAAACATAAGGTGGAGGAATCTAAGCCTACTAAGCGTGACGTCACAAAGATGGCCCCCAGCACCAAGGGCTGAATATAGGTCATGGAGGAATATATTCTGTATTCCTCCATGTGTATTGGAGTACGTGGTGGTATGTGGTGGTATTGGTAGTACGGATAAGCCAAAAAAGGTAAAACCTTAATGGAATGTCCACGAATATTTTATCCTGTAGATAACGGTTTGATGAACGTTTCTTTGACGCCTTTGGCCTCAACGTTTTCGTATTTAAGACTAGAACGCTTTGTTTGGGAGTTATTTAACGATATAACTGATCGAGTATTGCGGGTTGCATTTGACGTGAATATTTAGATGCGTTTTTAAAACAAATCCTTTTATCCTTATTTTTAAGAACCAAAGTGCAATTCGTCACGTCTCCGTGAAATTCTCTTTCTTTAGATACTTCATTTATAAAGATTGGTTGCATGTGACAGTCGCAAAACGTATCTATACTACTATATACAAAACGTATCTATACTGCAAAACGTATAATAATATAGGAGACGATAAGCAGCGCCTTTTGTCGAAAGGGCAAGCGAGCGACCTTCAGAACAGTTTGATGACCGCATCGTGTATCGCAGCACCGATGACAAGTTTCCTATGAGGGGAACCTACGAATTGGGCGCAACAAACCCGTTGGTTTCTCATAGGATCATTTTCTCCATGGAGACCGAGGAGGTAAGTCACGTGGGTCGGAACGCCTGCACATCTGCGGTCTTTTACATTGACGCTCTCAAAGCTTGGGGCTGTATGCATGCTATTACCTGACATTTTATTATAGGCATAAATAGTTGCCGTAATAGGAACACGAATGCCAAAATGGCTAATTGACAGGAGCCCTAACCTCCTATAACCCCAAGCATGTATTCCTGCAGTACGATCAACAAAGGGGGAAAAAGTTGCCGTAAAAATATTTCAGAGAATATAGTAAAATTATCATTTATTTTTAACGTAAGATCTATAAAACAGTAAAAAATCTAAGTTTTGTAGTTTCTGACTTGTTTCCTTCTAGATTGCCAAAATAACTTCTGTGAGTGACTCAAGTTGATCTAGTTACGAAGCTCGAGTTGAGAATCCCCCACCGCTGCGCGTGGGCGATGAGGGGCGTACCTGCAGTTGGTCGCGTGCGCAGTCGAGGGGGCGGTGGCGGAGGGCGAGGTGCGGGGCACCGCCCACGGCGTCGTCCCCGGCCCCGGCCCCGGCCCCGCCCCCGCGCCCATGAGGGGCGGCCAGCGCGGGGCGGCGGGGCGGGCGGCGGGCGCCCACTGGAACACCCTGCACAAGAGCACAAGCGCGTCACAAGGGCCACGCTCCCCTGCAAGCACGAGCTTCGCGTCATTTCGACGGGATGGGCCACGCGCGGCGCGGAACTGACCAAATGGAAAATGGAAGATGACAAAAATGACGGCGCTGATCATAGACATCTGGGATTGATTTAATTAGAATATATTCTTGCTTAGCAATGATTCCTTATGACTAGGGGTGGATTTTAATGAAATGTCATTTTTTCACATTAGAACAATACCGTTTAGTGCAGAAATTCATTTTATGATATGACAAAAAGAAATGACCCATTTTTACAGGTCATTATTTTGCATTTTTTGTCGATTTCGACTAATAAGTCACTTTATACCCTTTTCGTCATTTTTAATGCATTTTTGCTGATTTAATCGATTTTAACGTTATTTTAATGGTACTTGCTTCAAATAATATTTACAAGATGCAACAAATGTCCTTCACAGAATTACTCAGTAGCCTATTGAATTTGTTTGCTCAGAAATTGTCTTGACAGCCGTTGTATGTAATTCTTGTGACGTATATCAGCGCCATTGCCGGTTCGGCCGATTTCGGAATAACTAAAGACAGAGATTTCCTGGTAAAGAACTGTCCAAACCAAAACTTTGAAAGCTGAGTTCACTCGAACGAATGGAAAAAGCCTCGATTACATTAGTAACATATCCTACAGCGTGAGTTGTTTATCCGAACTGATTTTGATCATATTTTTTACCTCATTTTTCTTTGGTTTCAGGGAATTTTTAAAGCATTTTAAGATCATTTTATTGATCATTTTTTACAATGTTTTAGGTTATCAAAATCCGCCAGCATTAGTCTGCTTAGTATAGTGCATGTTTCTTTCGCACCGGGCCGTGAAGGCGCGGCCAGGTGGGCCGGGGATGATGCCTCTGCGCCAGCTAGTAGTATAGGGAGAGGGGCGTCGGTCTTTGGTGGTGGTGATGCAGGTTGTGTGATGTGGTTGTTGATGGTGTGGTGGTGACGAGATGGAGTCGCATCAGGGCGTGGATCCACAACCGAGTGTGGCGGGGGTGACGCCTAGCTGCGCCAGCTAGCAGAATAAGGAGAGGGGGTTGGTGTTTGGTGGTGGTGATGCAGGTTGTGTGCCGTGGTTGTTGATGGTGTGGTGGTGACGAGATGGAGTCGCACCAGGGCGTGGTTCCACGTCCGAGTGTGCCGGGGGTGACGCCTAGCTGCGCCAGATAGCAGAATAAGGAGAGGGGGTTGGTGTTTGGTGGTGGTGGTGATGCTGGTTGTGTGATGTGGTTGTTGATGGTGTGGTGGTGAGGAGATGGAGTCGCACCGGGGCGTGGAGCCACGACCGAGTGTGGCGGGGGTGACGCCTAGCTGCGCCAGCTAGCAGAATGAGAGGGGGTTGGTGTTATGTGGTGGTGATGCAAGTTGTGTGGCGTGGTTGTTGATGGTGTGGTGGTGACGGAATGGAGTCGCACCAGCGCGTGGATCCACGACCGAGTGTGCCGGGTGTGATGCCAAGCTGCGCCAGCTATCAGAATAAGGAGAGGGGCGTTGGTGTATGGTGGTGGTGATGCAGGCAGAATAAGGAGAGGGGCGTTGGTGTATGGTGGTGGTGATGCAGGCTGTGTGGCGTGGTTGGTGTCGGTGTGGTGGTGAGGTAATGGAGTCGCACCGGGGCGTGGAGCCGCGGCCGGGCGGGCCGGGGGTGATGCCGAGCTGCGCGAGCTGGCTGTGCAGGGAGAGGGGCGAGGCGGCGGCGAGGGTGAGGTAGGGGGCGGTCGCCGGGGTTCGCGTGGGCGATCGCCCGAAGGCGCCGCTCATGGAGCTGCTGAACTGCACCGCGCGGAACGGGAGCCACGTCCCTGCGCCCGCACCCGCGCCTGCAACAACACGGGTGCATTATGAAACGACGATGTAATGGTGGCTATAATACATGAGTGTGTTATTACGATACGAGTGAGGAACGAGCTAGTATCGTAAACTTCGCACGAGTGTATTAATGCCCATTACATCGAGTTTAATACAGTAGTTTTTGTACGAGTTTTTGTACTATGGTAAATTTTTTATAAGATAAACTTTTACATTGAATCGTTTCGTCGCAGTTGACATGCAGAATTCAGTCAAGGCCAGGTAGCGGACAGCTTCGCATTCCGCATGCTGCCGTAAGTGGTGCTGGTTAACAGTTTGCCTGCGTGGGAGTACTGCGCTAATCAAATAGGATCAGAGTAAAATTACAATTCAATTTATTTTCTTTATTCTACGAAAAAAATACTAGTAATAAAAGAAATTAATACTAACTAGTATAATATAATATGAGATGCAATTTTAATGTACACAACTGAATATTTACTAGAACGATTCTGAAGAGCCATTACTTGGTTTGTAAACTTCTTTGTGGTTGGTGAAGAATCTGTATCATAATGAAATATGTATCGTAATGAGTATCATTATGCAACTGACTGCATCCACCAAATGACAGCATTATACAATGGGAGTAGAAAAAAGTACTTTCCGATTGCATGTCTCCTTAATGGTTGATTACTGTTTTCTGGCGCATCATTTGTAATAGTCATTAGACTCTGTACTGTATTGAATATTTTCTTCGTGGCGGTTACTTGTGTTCCTTCGTAGTAATTTGTGTGAAATGAGAGGACGTTGGTCAAGGAATAATAATAATAATAATAATAGTAATAATAATAATAATAATAATAATAATAATAATAACAATAATAACAACAACTAGCCCCAAAAGACTACATTGCAGTGCACTTGCCCCGAAAGACTACAAAACAAGACACGATCTAGTGGTCCGGATCATCCATGGCAATCTCGCTAAGAAATACAGACTGGCGGGACCTTGAAACACCGTACTACCAATATCATCCAGAAACAGTCCTTGAAAGTGAGCCCCATAAGTTGTATTGGGACCGCAGTATTCTGACAAACAGAACAGTCCAGCCCAATAGATCCGCTGTAACACTCTAGGATAAATTTGCCAGTAAAATTTGGTTTATCGATTTTGCAGTTGTCAATACCAGAAACATGATGACAGCATATCAGGCAAAAATCGATAAATACCGAGAGACATCATGTGCAGTGAGAGAACAGTGGCATGTTGCCGACGCCAAAACTGTTCCAATTGTCCTAGATAGATAGATTTATTGAAGTTCGCTTTGAGCTAATACTCGGTGGCAAATAATATTACAACTAGATATACGACAATTACAAAATTATTACGAATATTTTCAAATATAATTACAATTAGAATTAGAGATAGATTTTGAGTTATCCTAGATAGGACAATTGGAACAGTTTTAGCATCTGCTGATATCAGCAACTGGAGTTGTACCAAAACTTCTTCGCAGAACGTTAGACGACCTAGGTATGGACAACAGTATTATCATCGTTCTTCAAAAATGAGTCATCAGTACTACTACGCATACTACACAACTGAATACTACACTAGTACTCATTCGTCAGGAAGTTCATGAGAGGACATGTCGGATTCTGAAGCTCTTAAATTTAGCTGTTATTTCGTAATATTTTATATTGTATTATATTAATTATAGAATATTGAAATGGTAAAATAATCAGTTACCATGCTTGGAAGTTGTATCTGTGAGGTGGCTATGTACGACGAATAATTTGTGTGAACATGGAACAATAAGAAGAAGAAGAAGAAACGATCGCGCCCTATCCAAGGTCCGTGTGTTGTACTGCTTTGGCATACGCTTCGTAGTGACCGGAGAACCACGGGAAACCACCGTTCAAAGCCACAGACCGCTAGATTTCTCCCCCATTCAGCGGTTGAATTCGACCTAGATATAAGACTGGAAGTTAGTGTCGAAAATTCACCTCTGGACTTAATTCTACCTTAAGACCTCCCAGTCACAGTGACGGCCGCAGTTACTGGCTTGAGGTAACCTTGGCAGGTGAAGTCAGTCCTAAGTTTGTTTCCGTATCCTAAATATGACTCTCATCTTTGATAGTATTTTGGATGTGAAACGACTTTAAATTTTCCTAATTGAAAGTGTGTTACTGAAAAAAAAATACATTGAACCTTCATATAAGTCTGTGATGTAATCTTCCTTTACTGAATACTTTACTGAATATCTCTTAACTTCTACCTTCGCGTCTTACTTTCTCTTAATTCAGGAAAGAAGCCATTACTGCGACATGCGTGTTTGGCGTACCTAGATGGCACCATTGTCATGGCACACATTTAAATTACTTTTAGTCGTACTTGGGGCATCACGTTCACTCAGGCACAGCTCGACAGAACTTCGCGTATGAAGCCCTATGAGCGAGGATGTGTACGTGATTAGACCATAAGATCTCCCCACCATCTGCAACATATTACCCGGCCCGACTCACAACAGAACTTCTGCAGCAGTTCCGCTAGGTGATATTTCGCCATCCACCCTACAATCCCCATCTCATCCTTGGCGATAACAGTCTTTCATTTCACCTCAAGAAATTTCTGTCCGGTCAGCATTTCCGGTATCATAGTGACCAAGGGTTACAGGTGTCTTCAAACGTTGGTACCCATCCCAGGCGGCAGACTTCTACGACACAGGGATACAAATATGCATACCATAATATGACAGTTGTCTTAATTATGTTGTTAATTATAAGAGAAAATAGTACAACATATGCATATCTGCATGCGACACTAGCGATTTAAGGAGTAAAATGCTAGTATGAAATGATACGGTCTTCGAGGCAGTGGAAGTGAACAGTTACTCCACGTATTTCTCGGAGTTGCCGCGTTCGGCGTCAGGTGCGCTGCTGCACGGAGCGATGCTGCGCGCTCTTGCGCTCTAGTGGCTTCTGAAAGAACTTCGTCGACCGAGCACTTTCGTGTCTAGTTTTGAATTAGAAACTTTACAGTAAACATAATTATTCATTATTTTCTAATGTTTGATACAAAAGTTTTAAACACCAAGGTTTGTTATAAGCAAACTGAAAAACGTTTACAATGCTTTATGCTTCCTTGGAGGGGAAAAAAACGTTATTGAGGCAAACAAATTGAGTGCATAAGTGTTGATTAATAAATTATAAAAAAGTAATGGAGAATGTATGCTGTAATGAAATAGAGCAAATATGTTGCTATAGTATGAACTTCTATTTATATAAAAATACTTAGGTGTACTAAAAACAAATCTTTCAAGTATTTGTACTTTCTGTTTTTTCAGTCATAGTAACTAATCCTTTCCACTGATTCCTTTACTATACCGTGGACTAGAATTTCTACTTCGATCGTGTGTCCCGTCCCACAACTCTTTCTGGATGCACTTCGTAGAAAACAAAAAAAAAGGATTTTGGCAAGTAGTTCTATTTTTTGAGATCATATGAAATGGTTTAAATGTCAAAAATTGTCTTACTTAAACGGTAGGATTGAGAGAATGTTCGACCTTTCAGTCCAGATTTTTTCTTGAAATGTTTGAAGGTTTGCCGAGTGTTGTATTGCAAAAAGAAATATACAAACAAAAATATTGATATTTATTTTATTTCAGGAATAATAATCAAGGTTTTGGTTTAAAGTTTGTAATTTCTATTATATCACACCGTCTTCTGCGGTTTTAGGTGCTACGACACTGACCGTTCATTTCACTGAAGTTCATTTATCCATTTCTTGTTCTTTTCCTTGTTCAAGTTCGTACGTGCCCTATATTCATAGGAGTGCGCACGGGGGGGGGGGGGCGGAAGAAGCAGAGCCCCCCCCTCGTGAAACTTTTAAAGGATTCCCTTAGTATAACCTAATAAAACATTTAATTTCCGTAAATAAGTTCAATATTGATTTCCAAAGAAAGTGCAAAGAAAAGGCTTTACAAGCTATCTGGCAGCCTTCTTAATTGCTCAAAATTTAATTTTGAACAATGAATTTTATCATAATAATTTATGGATGGATTTTAATGCAAAAATAGGAAAGAAGGGATATGCAGAAGAGACTGGACTGGGGAGTTTCACCCTTGGAAACCATAACGACAGAGGACGCAGATTAATCCAGTTCGCAGAGGGTCAGAACTTGAAAATAGTTAACTCTTACTTTTATATGCCAACACGTGAAAGATGGACGTGACATTCCCCAGATGGAATAACTAGGAATACAATGGATTTTATCCTAACAGACAATGTAGAACTGATGTCTGACTTTATCATAAAAGCCACGATTCACGACTGATCACAGAATGCTAAAAATCAGAATAAAAATTGCAAAAGAGAGATGAAAATACGGACACAAAAATACATCTAAGAACGATTTTGAAGTAGTTAATTACAGGGATAATTTGAAAGAAAATATCACAACAACAAAAGCAAAAGAAGATAAGGATATCCGGAAACAGTATGAAGCTCTAGAAAACGTTATAATCACGGCAGAAGAAAAGGCTTCACTATCAAAGACAAGAAGTGATAGAACGAAACAGCTTAGTGATGACACAATTAAGTTACTAAGGAAAAGAGATACTTCAGAAAAGTACAAATATTCATCGATCGCCAGTGCAGAAGAGTACAAAAAGATAAAAAAAATGGTAAAAAGAAAAAAATAAGTATAGACATGAGAAAACAAAAAATAAAATTGAGAGAATAATTTAGAATTCCAAATTTGTTAAAATTATCAGGAAAGAATTAACTGACAAACATTGGATGTTGAGAGTTGAGGACAAAGAAGCGGAAAAATCTTAGCAAGGAATGAAAATATTGAAGCTGCAACACTGTTTTAAAAACTTATATACAAGTGAAGCTCCAGATGATACTACTATTGAAATAGAGATAAACTCTAACGAAAACGAAGAGAACAATGCTCTTCTATAATTATTAGGGCCCGGATTTCCATGACAAGTCGTATATTTTTTCTAAACCTTCGAGTGAATTTTAAAACAATTTATGCACGAATCCAGGTATTGTAGATTAGAAAAACGTATTTTTATTGTGTATATAAAGCCATATTTACACCGTTTTTAGTAAAAGGTCATATTTTGGCCAAATTTTGTCCAAAATGCATACATACGTCATGTTTTTAAGGACACAAAAATAAAAGGCTTGAAAATGTGTCTCGCATGACAATGTATCAGGTGATATTGTCTGTCACAAATAAACTCAAAAATTATTTAAAAACTCAAGGATTATTTGAAACGTAAGTGAATTTGAACGAAGTGAGTTGTATCCTCTTGGTCATGTGGCTGAAAAAGCGTACAACCAATTGCTAAGTGTTCTTCAGCGAATCCTGGATATTCTACAATGTGCAAAATTAGCGATATAATTTCTAGAAATACTGCCACATTTGAAGACAATAAACCAAAGCTGCCCTGCAATGACATCGCCGCCTTTAAATACGCTCCCGTGACGTCATGTGATGTGGAGAGGAGCTTTCTCACATACAAAACTATCCTCAGCGGCAACCGTAGGTCATTTAAGATGGAAAATCTGAAAATACACCTTGTGATCCAATCTCTCTAGAAACTGGAAACTGGGAGGAAATAGGAGAACATTAAACAAGAAGTATGCCGTGGTAAAGCAAAACATTTTGTTTGATGGGTTTTATTGTACTGTACTTTATTTGTTTTACAGACACAAGCAATTTTTTTAAATGCTAGTTAGTTCCAAATACTGCAAACCGTATGTACCGTACTAACAAACTGTTTTTGAGTGAATTTTGTATTTGTTATACCTAAAAAATCAACAGGAATTTTTAAAAAATTAACATGTATAACGTCATATTTTATTTTTCAGGTCATATTTGTATAGGTTTTAGATCATAAATGCTTGCATATTTCGTTGATTTTAGATCATTAAAATCCAGGCCCTAATCATTATACCTTAGGTTCGTACAACTACAGAAAAACTGCAATTAAGAACTACTGAGCAGTGCCATGAGAAGGGACCTTAAACACCACAGGAGCGCCACTACGCCGCTACATCCAATGATTTGCCAGCGGCAATACTAAACCAATGCTTTGCCAGCATACTCGAACTGGGAAGCGAAGCTGAGTGGCGCCATGTGAAGTAAGGCTTCTCCACACCACACCACACCACAGTCTAACAACACAGTCCCGCAGCTTCGAGCCAATTTTTGGACCTGGCGCGACATTAGCGCCTCCAAGCGGCCAGTAAGCTGGTGTATGTCTGTTTATGTTCCTGGTAACATAAGGTAACAGTCTAATAACACAGTCCTGGGGTTTCCCATAAACCAGGTATCTCCCACTAGTGGGGCACCGACCCAGACAGGACCCGTTCTAAGTCCCCGACCGGTCTCCCGGCATGTGTGGTAGAGGAAGGAAATATCGCCCGCGGTCCGTCGCCCGGTCAGAAGCACTACAGTGAAGACGGCTTCACACATTCGGCTTTCGCCGAGCAGCCAGCTAGTGCTCGCCCAATCCCGAGCAGCTGTCGTGTTCGGCGAATGTTCGCTCCCTTTGAAGAGCGCTAGCTCAGTGCAACAACTGATGTCACTGCAGCGCCTTTGACCGGGAGATCCTAGGTTTGAATCCTGACGGCGGCAGGATTTTCGACACTAGCTTTTCAGCCATGTCGAATTCAGTCGCTGTCTGGAGGAGAATTCTAGCGGTCGGCTGCTCTGATCGGTAGTTCTCTGTGGTTTCTCCGATCAACACCAGGCGGATGCCGGAGCACTACCCTACCAAACGGGCCACGGACCGCGTGCGATCTTTCCTTCCTCTTCCTTCTCCTATCCTCTTCCCTTACACACACACACACACACACACACTTACACTAACATGCACTACACTACCGCATATTCCGGGAGACCGGTCGGGAGTTTAGAACTTGACCCGTCTGGAGCGGTGCCCCGCTGGTGGGAGAGTCCTGGTAAGGGGAAACCCGCTATCCGACGGTAGGTCGGCGCCGGATCTCGCCATCCAGTGAGGGAAGATCACCGCCATCTCCCGAGAAATAACATGCACTACATTCACGGGACTAATGAACAAAGCAGTTGACGCGCCCGGAAACACGAAAAAATCGATAAAAAAAAAAAAAAAAAACAACAACCACGCCACACAATCTGCATCACCACCACCAAACACCGACCACCCTCGCCCTATACTGCGAGTTGGCGCAGCTGGGCATCACCCCCGGCCCACCCGGCTCCACGCTCCGGGGCGACTCCATCACCTCAGCACTACAACATCACTAACAACGCCACTCAACTAGCATCACCACCATCAAGCACCGACGCCGCTCTCTCTATTCTGCTAGCTGGTACAGCTAGGCATCACCCCAGCCCACACGGCCGCGGCTCCACGCCCAGGGGAGTCTTGGTTTGGGGGAAACCCCACTAGCCAACGGTAGGTCGGCGCCGGATCTCACCATCCACCAAACACCGACCACCCTCAACCTCGGGGAAAGATCACCACCATCCCCCAGAAGAAAAAAGAACACGCACTACACTTACGAGACTAATGACCAACGCAGTTGACGAGCCCGGAAACACGAAATGAATCAATCAATCAATCGCTCCCCTTGATGTGTCCAAAAGACCGACACGCGGTTGGTAGGGCGAACCCGGAATGTTCGTCACTCGGCATATAGCAAAGTAAGCAACTCATCCACACTACTCGGGATTCGGGGAGCGGTTGGTGGCTGTTTGTCGAATAACGAATGTGCGGAGCCGCGTTGGGCGTGAGTGTGAGGGGTGGGGCGGGTGCTCACGCGTGCGCGACGGGTGCCCTCGCGTGTCCACGTCGCGCCGCGGGGGGCTGCAGTGCTTCTTTCGGCGCGCGGGCGCCGCTGCCTCCGTGGGCGGCATCGCCGGCTCGCCCGCTGCCCGTCCCGCGCCCGCGGGCGCCCGCCACGCCACGAGCGAGGGGCAGGTGCTCAGCCGACCGTCACTCGCGGGGCTCTTCGGGCGGCATTTGCGGGGGCGGTAGGCAACTTTGCAGTACTGGAATTTGGATTCAATTCGCTGCTTCATTCGGATGACGGGCCGGGGAGTGGTGAGTTCGACGGGTTGCGAGGTGACGGCGCCCGGCGACTGTTGCCTCTTCATGGGCAACAATTGACGGTTGATTTCTTGACTTCAGCACGAATTACAAACGTGACTGTCCCTACCCGTTACATTTTTTTTAAATATCCTGTGTTTCTGAAGTCATTTAGTGGAATTTTCTAAAGTGATACATCTACTTGCTGCTAGTATTGCTACTTGTGTGCGCTTGGCATTGCTGAACCACAGCTTGCAATGATGCCTGTTGTGGTTTTAGCAGTTTTGATGAGTGTTTCTCGTTCTGCAGCTTTGGGACGTAAGTATGATACACTTTGAAAAGAATACAGCAAAATAGCCTTTATGCCATTTTGTACAGTACATTTACCACTATCCTTACAAAAAGTTTCAAGAAAACAAAATTGGAGACTTTTTTATTCAGAAAAGCTTGTTTTTATTGTTTTTTAATACTTGTGACAAATTGCGTCACGTTATGAACAAATACCATAAAATAAACAATGTCAAATATTTTCAGATCGCTTAAAATAGAACACTCATCGATGGGCCTCTGGGTCCCCATTGATAATGCGAGGTATAATCAAAATACTGTTGTGATGATAAAAGAGAAGGGAGTATACAATGGGAGAAAGATAAACACGGGGTTGATTGTTGAAATAATCTATAAAAGTAATCACTAAAGCCCGGATATCTAAGCAAATTGCATATTATTTTCCACATTCCCAAAAGTACGCAAAGGTGTTATACTTTGTAAGACACTTCTAGACAAGCAAATTTGACTGTGTTTGTTAGAGCTCATTAATGCTTATTCTAGGGGGAATGAGTTGGCTTTCATATTTTATGATTTGGGGTAATACTGCATATTTTAATGAAAACTGTATTAAATGTGCAACTGCTCTCCTAGATGTAAATATTTTCCCATAAGTAGGATAAATAATTAATTACATAATAATCCCCGATGTCTCGCAATTGTGTCTAAATAACTACGCGGTTTTTATTCCGAACTTCGTCTATGATGAAGCTGTCAGTAATATCACGATTCCTGAAGGAGGTTAAATTTCATAAGTCGGCGTCGCCGCAGTGTTCTGTAGTGAGGCAACAAGGAGCTCGGCGGAAGTAATTCTAAGAAAGAATAAGGCTGTCGTCGACAGAGGATCGTGACGTGCTCTTGCGCCGCGAGGACAAATTAAGGTCCGGCATGTTAGCACGTGGTTGGTGAATAGCCTACTTCTCTTGCTGTTAACTCTCCCAGATGCAAAGAATAGAGAGGAGTTACTCTAAGAAGGGACAACTTTGACAGGTGGTGAAGCAAATGAACGTCATGCAGGACGATGACATTGCAAGTGGTACTGATGGAGCCATATACAAATGAGGTAACTGTAAATGAACGCACTGACAAAATGAGTGCATGGACATAACTTACAATTATGCTCTCAACTGCAGCCATGCAGAAGCTATCTAAGCGGTCCCTTATTTTGGTAATTTCTCTACATAAAGTAGCAGTATATGGTTGTTGCAGTGCTACCTGCAGTCGTGTCTGATCGTGTCTCGCGTTTTGACTGTGTGCTTAGTGCTACAGTAGAGTTGAGGAATGCCACCCACAAAAGTTACACTCTCGGCATCGTTAAGGAAATAAATAAACGTGTTCAAAAGTAATATTTTTAGTGAGGGCGGGAAAGCGTTTTTTTGTTTGGTTTGTAAAAAGAGCACTTCCGCAAAGATAAAATACGAAGTTGCAGCTCAGATACGTGTAGCTGGAAACGGCGTCCAAGAAAAGATAGAATACATCCACAACTGGTTCTCTAAATTGCCTGAAATTATAACACTTTTTGAATCTCGACATAATTCCTTGCAAACATTCATTTTCTCTGATAGACGAAATTTCAGCAACATTGTCTTAAAAAACTGAACGTGTTTTTAAAATTGCGTTCGACAAGCTCAACCATGTGTTACAAAAATCCTGTATACACGAAACCCTTCCGCTGAAAAACTAGATATTGAAGAAAAATGTATCGAAGAACTGTGGTATTTCTCACATGAGCCTGTGTCGTCTTGAGGCGTTGAAGGAACATGTTCACAGTATAAATCGTTCTTCAGTGCAGACGCAGGAGCTTCACACAAGAAAATAGTATAATGATATTTCTTGTAAATTGTAACAGTCCTTATGATGATCATGAATAAGGCAAGATTTCTAGACATCTAGATGTCTAGACATTCTAGACATTGATTTTCCACTTAATTTTGTTGTTGTTTTCTTTCTTTATTTTTTTAGATGTTTCGTGCTTATTTGCTTACTTATTTTGTCGTTTGAAAATGCTTAGAAATCCGGGCTCTAGAAATCACGTTATTTGTCCTTTTTGTACGAATATGCTTACATCCCTACAGCGGCTACCGAGCCCAGCTGTCGGTCATGGCAACGAGAAGGGGAGGGGGGCAGGCAGCGGCGGCAACGGCGAAGGCAGAAAGGCAGGCGAGGGTCCCTCCCAGTTCTGTACAGCGTCAGTTCCCGCCTTGGTCAACTCGAGGGCAACCGTAGAGTGGGACGCTGACGAGCACTACCTCCCTCACGTTGAGCGGAAATCGAGCGACAATTTCCGTGGCCATACGCGGTATTTATACTTCGATTTTTCTTTAGCGGCCGATGGCATTAGGTCATTGTTACACCTCCTGCCTTATAAAATGAATATTTTTAATTAATACGCGAACGTCCTTCTCAACGGAGCTCGTGGCCTCAGAATGCGCTTCCCATTGTTAAAAAGATTCATTTTACAAGGCAGGAGGTGTAACAACGACCCGGCCACTATAGAAAAATCGAAGTGTGCACTCGTATACAACCGGGCTAGACCGTCCCTGGGTCAGTGGGGGTGGCGTTGCCCTAGTGAGGTGGCATGCACAAGGGTGGCACTTAGCTCTTTACGAGCTCAGGCCTACCAGCGGCGTCCCAGCCTTGCAGCCATGGGTTGAGGGGTACGTGTGATCAGCACACGGCGATCCCTACGCCGCATTATGGTCTTCTCAACCTGAGAAGTGAGCTTTTTCATTGTCACACAGCAACGGGTACTGGAACACCATCCTGAACATACGGGAACTACATCAGCGCGGCCCGGGCGGAGGATGAGCAGGCGAGGGGCGCAAGGCAGCCAGGCTTCAATGCACTGGCCCTGATTACCTTCTCTTTGTGCTCCAGAAACGATGGACAGCATCAGGAATCCTCGGGACGCCTCCTTAACCAAAACAACTGAAAATGTAATTGGCGAGGGACACATCAAGTTGCGACCAGATAACCAGAAAGGTGAGAACCAGAAACAAATTCCGTAGTGGTAGCCGATATCTTGTAGTAATCCGTCACAGAAATGGGAATAATCAACCACAAATATATATATATATATATATATATATATATATATATATATATATATATATATATTTCATGCCCAAAGTTACTTTCGGAAACAATATTTTCCCATCCTCAGTAGGTCTTGCCGAAGCAACGTGGATCACACCTAAACATTTACCATTACCATTTGATCCTGTTTTATTGTAAATGTTTAGGTGTGATCCACGTTGCTTGGGCAAGACCCACTGAGGATGGGAAAATATTGTTTCCGGAAGATACTTTGGGCATGAAATAAATATATATTATTTATTTTTATAGTAGTGGTTGATTATCCCCATATCTAAAACCAGAAACAAGGTAAAAACCTCTAAGAGTCATTTGGTCTGATCCGCTTTTTGGTAGGGCGGTCAGACCATTGAATGGGAAGGTTACCGAGAGGGTAAAGTGCATTCTGGTGAGTCCCAGATACCAGCCTATCGGCGTACTTGTGCGTTGGCCGGGAGTGCTGATAGGCACTAACGCCTAGGCGCCCAACCCGGGGAGAAATCCCCCTGGAAGAAAATAAAGTGCATGGATAGAGCACAATAGACAATCTACTTTTACTGGCCCGCTTTTTAGTTAAACATTTACTTTGATCCTTAACAGTTTTTATATGTAAAGGCTGGTCAAGCATTAAAAACTATTTATCCTTAATTTGTCATACACCATAATACGTGTAACATGCAGATTTGAGTAAAGCCTTATGATGTGAGGAAGATTTGACCTGTAGTGAAGGTAGTTTGGCACACCAACTAATAAATGCAAGAGAGGTTTATTTAATTAAATAGTGATTTAGTAAAATCACTAACAAACAAAGTTCCTTAATAAGAATAAACTAAGAAAACAAATTATAAAACATCCATCATGTAAGACCATATTATTAATAACAACTAGTGAGAACCGTCAAAATTTGACGGTGAGATATTCTGTGATGATATAACGAAGATATTCTGTGATGAGTTCCCAAAATTTTGAACACGTATGGCCCATGACCAGATGGCAATGCAATATCGGCACAAAGATATAGCACTATTGTACCGAAGGATATTATTTCTAAAGTTTTTTGATGTGTCATCATTTCCTATAAACAACTGTTTGATTTCTTCTGGCATATTGCTCGAAGGTATACTTATTTTTCTATTTAAGCAACACAGAGTAAATCGTTTGCAGAATTTCTCTCAAATGGAAAGTACAAAGCAGAACAAAACTGACATTTCATAGACAATGACCCAATAGAAAACGAAATGACCTCACTATCACGACACCTACGCTGACTTTCTCTTTCCCTGCGTTCAGTTAATGTACGTTTGCGTCTTTTGGGGCGCGTGGACAACGATTCGGAATTCGACATAACCTGTAAACAACTTCACTAAAGTATTACAACCGAGCAAAACCCACTGTGCGAATGTTCTCTACAAAATACACCACCGAAGCAAATACATGCAAACTGTCAACACCACAATGCAATTATTACACTGAAACAAAACCTTGACGAATTGTAAACAAATCTCAACAATCAAAACAAAACATCAAGCAGCGTGGACTCACATCTATGGACTCATGTATATCGATTTTGAAACTACCACCCTTCGAAAGAAAACAATTGACTATTGATAAGCGTACTATCAAAGAATGATTTAATTAATTAATTTACACAGTAAATGTTGGCAAATCAACACAAACAATATATGATAACACATCTAAGGATCATATTCTTTCATTTAAAAGAAAAAATACAACAATCGGTTCAGTAGAAGCTCTAAACGAAGCCATGGCAGAATACCTGAATTTTTTTAAATATATAGATAACGGTGTAATGTCAACTGCCATGTTCATTGTTTATTGTTATATGTAGATTAATTGATATTTTAAAAATATATTTATGGTGAACAGGAAGAATAACTTTAAAAAAGGTTAATTAAATTTATGAAATAAATTTTAAAAAACTTGCCAAAAATTGTTTAGGAATAGAACTGCTAAGGTCATTAGTGCCGGAAGTGGGGTGCACGTGTTTTTCCTCGCGAGGTGGCGGTGATCTTCCTCCACTGTATGAGATCCGGCGTTGACCTACGCTTTGACTAGCGAAGTTTTCTCTAACCAGGTATCTCCACCCACCGCGGCACCGCCCCAGCCGGAATAAGATCCAAGCTCCTGGTCTCCCGGGATGTGTGGTGGTGTAGTACATGTAAGTGTGTGTGTGTGTGTGTGTGTGTGTGTGTGTAAGGGGTGAGGATAGGACAAGGAAAAGATAGAAATGATGGCGCGCGGTCCGTACTAGAGTACTGCTCCAGCATTCTCCTGGTGTTGATCGGAGAAACCATGGAAAACTACCAATCAATGCTGCCGACCGCTAGAATTCTTGTCAAAGCAGTGGTTGAATTAGACCTAGCTATCTAGCTATTGTCGAAAATTCTGCCATCATCAGGAATCGAATTCTAGGACCTTCCGGTCAGATGCACTGCAGTGACATGGATGCGATCTGGGGCAGGCGCGGATGAGAAAGATTTCAATGTTGTTCACTGTTTTTACATTCAACAGGAGCAATACAATTGTGTTCCGGAAACGCGGGTCATCCTGCACAGTGTGAAAGCTGTTTTTGTACATCTGGAGATGAAGTTCTTTGGTGTTTTAGAGACAATAGGAAATGCCCAGAGAAGAACAAAGCACAAATTCTTTCTTCAAAACAAGAACAAAGTAAGTAGTGTGGAAAGCACAAAATAACTAGAGGTGCTACAGAATGGCACAGACTTTCTCGTAGAAAAGTTTTCTAATTTCGTTGGTGTGGACTGGTACTGTACAGTCTGGCCCCTCCTTGCCTGCTGTCATCTATCCCCGCCCAAATTACATTTTTTTGAAATTTTCTCAACTTTTCGGTTTCCAAATTGTAGAACCCAAATGTTAATGTAAGAATATTAAAGAAGGCTAAAACCTCGTCCTAAATGCCAATTTTCATTGAAAAACATTGAGCCGTTTATAAGAAAATGACGTTAAGAGTTACTGTAAATGCAAAATTTGAAGCACTTTTCAACAGGAAACTATTGAGTTTTCGAAAAACTTCATTTGAATTCATTTGAAGCACTTCCACACACAAATGCAATAATGTATACAAATCCATTCAAATGTGCTTATTAACGGCGTGAGAGATATTGAAACAAAATTTGTGTGATTTAAAAAAAAAAAAAAAAAAGAGTACACAAAAATGAACTTTACGTCATATTAAAAGGCGTCATTGCCACTATCTCTTGCAGAATTTTGAAGAAAATTTTTGGAGCGGTTTTTGAGAACACGGCGTTTGAGCGTTTCCGAAAATGCGGGATTTTGAGATAATTTTAGCAGTAAACTGTTGAGTTTTCGAGAAACTTTATTTGACATTATTTGAAGCATGTGTATTCATAAATATAATACTGAGAAGAAGTTGCCTCTAAAGTAAGTATTACCGTCGTGAGATACAAGTCAAAAAAATTGTAATTTTTGGAAAAAAAAAGAATAGAGCAATATGGCCTTTGTGTCATTGTGTAGCGTTAGTTTGTCACTAACCGTACCAAACATTTAAAGAAAAAATTTTGAGCCGTTATTGAGAAAATCTTGTTTTTTATTTATTTTTAAATTACAAATATTGCACGCACTATTGCTCGAAGACTACCATAATTTTAAAAAAAAGTACATGTTCTTAATAAAGGAACTACGTATATTTATGGACAAGAAATTTCATTTCAAGTAAAAACCTCTATGTTCAATTTTATAGCGGTAGGAAGAAACCGAAAAAATTCAAATTTACAATTTTCAAAAATTTAGTTAATCGTGAAAATCGGACCTATGTCACATTCATAAGCGTACTCTTACAAGTAAATTAACTCCTACAAGTAAATTAAAGAAAAAATTTGAAGCCGTTTTTGAGAAAATGTTGAAAATGTCAGGGGGGCTTCATTTAATGTACCCCCAAATATTAAAGAATGTTTTTCAAAATTTCAAAGCTTCAACCAGAGCCAGATCAACAGGGTTTTCTTCAATTTGCAAAAGATTGTACACATGGTTTAGGCGCTAGTAGTGTTCACAGACGGACGGACGGACCGACGGACGGACCGACGGACGGACCGACGGACGGACCGACGGACGGACCGACGGACGGACCGACGGACGGACCGACGGACCGACGGACGGACCGACGGACGGACCGACGGACGGACCGACGGACGGACCGACGGACGGACCGACGGACGGACCGACGGACGGACCGACGGACGGACCCACGGACGGACCCACGGACGGACCGACGGACGGACCGACGGACAGACAGACGGACAGACAGACGGACAGACAGACGGACAGACAGACGGACGGACAGACAGACGGACAGACGGACAGACGGACAGACGGACAGACGGACAGACGGACAGACGGACAGACGGACAGACGGACAGACGCACAGACGGACAGACGGACAGACGGACAGACGGACAGACGGACAGACGGACAGACGGACAGACGGACAGACGGACAGACGGACAGACGGACAGACGGACAGACGGACAGACGGACAGACGGACACACGGACAGACGGACAGACAGACGGACGGACGTTTTGAAACAAAAACACTTTTTCTGTATAAGGGGACCCCAAAACGTGTATTTACGTTAAAATCTCGAAATCGATTTTCCGCATTACATAAGTTTGTCTATACTACGTATATACGGAGTAAGTCAAAATCGTGATGCACATAGTAAATATCAGAGACACTCATTATTTTTCACTACCTGAACCTGTATCAATAAACTGCACTTTGTAAATCATCTTAAAAGCGCAAAGAGCTTCCTACAAAAACACTACTGCCAGTCCCTGAAATGTGCTTTACAGCGCAACAGCAATATAGGTATAGATCCCGCAGAGTGTTAGAGTAATGCATTATATTGCTAATTTTGTTCTTGCAATTAATTTACATTGAAAACCAATCATTCCCTTTAATTTTATGGTGAAAGAATATTCCTCTCCTTTCTTTTCATTTATTTTTACGTATATTTAGTTTTCATCTTCGTTTCTTACTTGTAATATTACGGTTTGGAAACCAAACGAACTAATTCTCTTCAATAACTTAGTACTATCTCGTACCATTATTTGCAACGGTTGAAATGTTCACAAATTCAGAGAGTTGGATGAAAATGAAAGATGAGACATTTTTATTAGCGTACTTTGCTAATTTCGAAAAAATATAGAAAGAACTCTTATCCGTTTTTGAGAACACGTTTTGCAAACTGCCTTTACATCAAGGAAAGATTACGGGAAAAATACTCATATTTTCAAAAAATTGAACATGATATCATTTCAAAATCCTTTCTCGCTACTCCTTTCGCAGAATAGAGGTTGTAATATCGTAATGCTGCGGGAAAAACGGCGACTTTTCGAGAGAAAACTCTTATTGCGAGAAAACTCTTATTACGGCGACTTTTCGAAAGAAAACTCTTATTGCAGGGTCTTGGCAGCAAATAAGTGGATAAATATTGTTCCTGTATATAGTAAATTATTTCCTCTAACACTGTGTGGAGTTAAAATCCATGTTTTGTGGGCCCATGATACCGAAAAATGGAAGTCATTTTTTTTAAAAACTGATTTTGAAATAAGGTCATGCACAGTTTTTCGAAAACGTAACTAGTTTTCATGATTTTGCATGAAATGTAGGTAATTTTCAATTTTTAAACTTTTTTCTGAAAACAGCACCGAATTTTTTCTTTAAATTTTTTCCTCGAAAGGTTAAAAGACGGTACAAATTGGTGCTAATCATATTTCGGCGAACGCTGTATTTTGAAAAATTTTAAATTTTAACATTAAAAAATTACGAAACTGACGATAGACATTTTTGCTCTAAACAAAATCTGTTCTAAAAAATCAGCTCATAAAAAGTTTATATTATTTTGGAAAATATAGTAGTTTTAGCCACATTTCCGCTTGAAATTAATTATATATATATATATATATATATATATATATATATATATATATATATATATATATATATATATAGGCATCCCACCAACTAGTGTTATGAGCCACGAGAAAAATTCTGAGGTTTTCTCGAGCTAGGAGGAAAACTCCCTGACAATTTATTTTGTTCTTCGGATCGTTTATTAGTCATGTTTAATGAAATAATATGAAGGAAACAGAGGCTGTCAGAAAGCACTGATCTGGACTCTGCGCCCTGAAAAATTGAACTATTAGGAAAAGAACCTAGAGAGACGTATGAAGGTGCACTCTATCAATGATATCAAATGGCATGCTAATAACGTGGTTGCTGTCATGATGTGTGTTTCTCGTCGATCTAGTGCGCATGACGTAGAGATATTGTGTGACTCTTCCTGCACTCTCTATTGTCTGTTACAGTCAAGTGCAATAGTAGTGCCATTGTCTATTATAATCAATTTATTGTTGGAGGTGGTCAGATAGACTGTAATGTCACTACCTATCGAGTGTGAATCAAGAGAATGATTTGGTATTTTCGTATTGCATTTTGACTCATAGACGTTTCGGTAAATAATCCATCTCTACTCGTCCGCTCCATGGTTAAACTACATGACCAATTATCATTTCGTCGAGATCTGACAGGAACATTGTTAAAAAATATGGAATAGAGAGTATTAACTAGGTCGAGAAACTTGCAAAAAAATGGTCCTAAGTAGCTAGGAAATTCAATGACCATAGCAGTATGGTTGAACAGATTCGAAGTCATGCTGCAAGCAAAAAGCAAGACAACGAACATTTGTAGATATGTAATGTGCCACTCCAAGATAAGTGTTTCCCATACTTTCACCCTCAAAATTTATTAAATTTATTCTTAAATTTTGTAAATGTTACAAAATAAAATTAACCATTTTGTGCATTTCTTTAAAATATATTATACATCCAAAATAAGGCAATACGCGGGTAATCCGTTTTTGTTTTTTAACAGAATCAGAACCTTTGATATATTATCTTTGTTATGGCGATACACGTTTCATTCTACGATCTTTCGATTTGTTTTTATTTGGATATTTATGCAGCTTGCGTTAGGGGAACCACGCCAGTTATTAAACAACATTTAAAATGTTTGCATGTTCGGGTATAATGTATAATTAATCTTACAATCATAGAATCCATTGAATTACATTTTGCAGCATTAATTAACAGTTTTGGCCTATGATCAAAAATACACTATTATACACTATTAGAGGTTTACGTAAATATTGACATTGTGAAGATCTTTGTACAACTTGACTAAATAAGTCTACTCAATATAAATGTTTTCTGCAAAAAAATGTTACGGGGATGTATACGGGTTAAGGTTTGAATCAAAGTAATTTCGTGTACTTGCAAAATACCAGGGCAAAATCAGTTGCCTATGAATCAGGGGCGGCTGCCACAGGTAAACATTTTTTACGAGATTTCCCACATATGTTCTGTGAGTCCTACATGCATTAGACCTTCATAATAGTCCTTACAAGACATTCTGTGTAATTACCATAATTTCCCATTACTTGCATACCGTTCTATTTGTTTCCAGGCAAAATGAAACTGATGGGAAAGAAAAAGCGACTGTTAAAGCAAATGAAAGCAATTGCTAACGAGCTCTTAGGTATGTACTATCATCATGAACGGGGGTTGTTTTTTTCTTATTTGTGACTTTAGAGGCAATTTAATGGGTGTAGTAAGATATTCTCTAAAAGGAAGTCAAAGTGAATGTTTCCCGAAGGAACTTTGCGTATTCCTTCTAGTAATTTCGAAGATAACAACGTACGAGGCGCGTTTTCCTAGCAGAAACCTACTTTCTGGAGGCGCCTCGTAACTACAAAACGCTATAAATTCAAACTAGTTCGTTAATACCTTATTTTACGTGGCGAGACTCGGACCGTCAGATTCGCTCTTCCGTCTGATCACGCAAATTTCGCTACGCTCCTTTCACCATCTAGCGGAGAAAGAAGATATCCCCTCGGGGCACGAAACAAGCGTTTGGAATTAGCTCAGAGGCATTTCGTTTAGGCTTGAGGATATTTTACATGCAGTAAATCTTCTACATGGGACAGCCGACTTTACTTCCCCTTCGAAGGAAGGCGAACGAAAGATTTTTCCACCCTTAAAAAATGTAAGGTTTCGATCGAGTTTGAACCCGCAATCTTAGGTACAACCGATACGCTGACCCCTCTACTGCGATACCACCGAACTACCTGTATAGGTAAATGTGGCTTTGATATTATCTTGTAAAACTAATTTCCTATAAATTATGTCAATTTGTTCTACATTTTATGATTTGATCAAAGTTCCCAAAAAAGTGTGTTCCCAACATTTCCAGAAAAATATTTGCATTGGAATGACTTTTGCTTTTGGTGCTTATTCACATACTAAGATATTTCATTAGAGGAAATAATTGATGTTTACTGAACTACTGCAAATCGTTTGAGAGATGAAATAATTAGTTTCGTGGTTTTAAAATATGTTATATTATTAATTAAATTCTGTAATAATAATAATAATAATAATAATAATAATAATAATAATAATAATAATATATTATAAAGCAAATTAATGATTTCAGATATGGATGAAGAATATTCCAAAGTCTCTGATCATCAGTGTAAGTATATGCACACTGTGTAAGTATAAATCTTATATCTATGATTTTTGTTTATCATCATCCTGAATTATTTCTATAATATGTTACGTAAACATGTTAATGAAATACTCAGCTTCAGCCTCAGCACACAATGTGACTTTGAAAGCGGGAAGACCCGGATATCTGCATTTTTATGTATATTACATAAACAATAATATGGAAAATAGTTTTTTGAAATGTCTAAATCATGTACAACGTAAGGCGTGTAGTATCGCGGTCAGGCAAGGCAGTGCAGAGCAAGGTCGGAGGCAAGGAGCAAGGTGGATTTGAGCAGGCCAGGTTAGGCCAGACTAGGGAGAGGATGTGTTATAATCAGAATACATTTCATTTCCTGTCTGAATAGATGCATTAGGTAAGTAAATATCCAGTCAAGTAAAATGATTCGCTAGTATTTGTGTGTGTGTGTGTGTGTGTGTGTGTGTGTGTGTGTGTGTGTGTGTGTGTGTGTATATATATATATATATATATATATATATATATATATATATATATATATATATATATAAAAAGAGAGAGAGAGACCAAAAACAAAGTATATTGAATGAGGGGTTTTAAATATTAACATAATGCGCACCCTAATGGCAATACTTTGAAAAATTCTCTACCTCTAAAATTAAACAAATCCGCATGATGCGAGATAATAGGCCTGGTTTTCACGTTTAGTTGGGGTGAGTTAACAATTGTCCTATTATTTCCTCTACGTAAGAAACGCCAAAGGAAGATGGCGGTTTTGGACACTGCAGTATCCTCAGCCATATGCTATAATTGCCATATGCCAATGCCTATAAAAGTAGTTCGTGATAGAAAAAATTCAATTTCCAGGTTAACACATGGGTAGCAAATAATAGAACGTATAGGAATATCAGGAGGAACATGTGCGGGCAATATGTGGATAACTTGTGGATGGATTGATTGATTGATTGTTCGTATTTCCGGGCGCATCAACTGCTTCGGTCATTAGTCCCGTTAGTGTAGTACACATTTTTTCTCTCGGGAGATGGCGGTGATCTTCTCCCGCTGGATGGCGAGATCCGGCGCCGACCTACCGTTGGCTAGTGGGGTTTCCCCCCTAACCAGGACTCTCCCACCAGCGTGGCACCGCCCCAGCCGGCACCAGCTCTAAGCCCCCGACTGGTCTCCCGGAATATGTGGTAGTGTAGTGCATGTTAGTGTAAGTGTGTGTAAGGGGGAGAGGATAGGACAAGGAAGAGGAAGGACAGGTCGCGCGCGGTCCGTGGCCCGTTTGGTAGGGTACTGCTCCGGCATTCGCCTGGTGTGATCGGAGAAACCACGGAAAAACTACCGATCAGAGCAGCCGGTCGCTAGAATTCTTCTCCAGACAGCGACTGAATTCGACCTAGCTGAAAAGCTAGTGTCGAAAATCCTGCCGCCGTCAGGACTCGAACCTAGGACCTCCCGGTCAGAGGCGCTGCAGTGATATCAGTTGATGCACTGCTACCGCTCCCGGTTTGTGGATGGAAAATGCAGTGGATCTAGCGGCTAACACCTTAAATGATGTAATAGGGACAAGCGGGAGAATGTTGGGATACATGAAGGAAACGTAGGAACGTCGGGTAAATGCGGGAAACAGGCTGGGCCAAGGGAAGGAACAGGCGAGAAATTTGTGGGAAATAGGTTGCGATCGTGTGGAGAGTATGTGGGGGGTCGTGAAGGGAAACATGCGGGGGGCAAGTGAGTTCCAAGTGACGTTCCTTTAAGCAGAGTTATTCAAAATGAAAACCTTTTGAGCTTTCTTTTTCACTTTTGGAGATTTAGCTATTCCGGTGTGGAGGAGCTCCGTATGTGGAGGAGCGATCAGAATCGATCAGTACCTCGAAATTACGTAAAATTAAATTGAAGTGTCATTGCGTCCATCGTGGTCGACCTCTAATACTTTAACGAGCAGACGTTGATCGCAGTTGGGAACAAATACGAATCAAATTTAACAAAGTTTTTTTTAGTGCGGATTGTTTTCACAGGTTCAGCTACTTTTAAAATTGTAAATTTAACGATTTCATTCATTTACATGAATTAAAATTACAATACACTCATTTAAATGCATTGAATTATACCAGGAAGATGGAGGATATACCAGGAGGATTTGTAATACCTCGATTTACAGCAGCATATTAATAAATAGATTTGTATAATAGTTTTAATACTTTTAATAAATGGATTTGTGACTGTCTATAAAAAGTCATTATTGGAACTTTTATTAAGAAAAAATCTTATTACAATGCTGTAACCTCTCAAATTCGCGGGGTAAGTCTCCCAAAAACATTGCCAATATTAAATCCGCGAAAGTTGAGTCTATCTTCTAAAAGGGAAGGTGCGTTAGGTTCCCAGATACTGAAACATCGTTTAAAGAAGAATGAAACAAAATCTGGAAAACAATTACAGTATTGTTAATTAATTAAGCACTACAACAAAAATATTTTATAATTAACATTTAAAAAGAACAAATCAAACACAAAATTTGAAAGTTATTTCAAAGTGGCTTTAGGGTATTTGGTTATTTTGATTTGTTTTACCGATTGTGTTAAAAAATCTCCAAATATAGAAGAGTTGTGTGTGGCATTGGCATCCCAGATGATGTTCAACAAACTGAAATCTGCTCTCTTGCAATAAAAATGAAGGGCGACCAAATGTCGTGCTGCGGATGTTGAAGTTGTGAGTGTTAAAAAGGTAGCATTCCTCTAATCACAAATGTTTGAAAATGGAAAGGGCGGATTAGTGGATGTTGAGGAATTAATATATTCTCCAATGTCTTGTAATAAATATCACGATATTTATTTCGTGAATATTTATTATTACATTTAGAGACAAATCTGATCAGATGTCTCAGATCGTGAATATCACAGAGATCTTTTTTCTCTTTCGCAGCTTGTTCGCCCAATACGTTCTTCAAAATAGAATGCAATGTTTGCATTTGCGATGAACAAGGAGAGCTGGTTTGCACCAACAGTTTTTGTGAGGAGCAGAAGTAGGTAAGCACATGTCCCACGGGACATGCAACTTTGGAAATGACAGGTGGACTACGCCTATGAGATCCTGAACCGATTGGGTTTGAATATAGAGATCCCATCCCGGTCTATGTTTCCCATAGATTGGCAACATGATGTGCCCGACAGAAGGCTCGATTGTCGTTCTGTCGCGAGGTGGGTCGCCGCCTTGAATACCTCCCATTCGAATGAAACATAAACGCCGGACACATGATGCAAAGACATGGGCGAGCTGCTCCGGCACACCGATTTTTGCTCCTTCTGCGCAGCACCAGATACGTCACGAATCACGTGACCGCAACACAGGCACTTTGTTTGAAAAGCCACGCCAGAGATCGCCCGCCACGTTGCATGGAAAGCGAGAAGTGTTGAGAAACATTTGGAAAGTGGCATATAGTATCAATTTTCACCGGTGACCAACCAAAAATAACACGATGAAGGTTTAGTTGAAATAAATGATGCAATATTTAAAGACATGCTTCATGTATCTGTTTCAATTACTTGGAACTGTGGTCATTTGGATCTGGCCGTGCAATAATGGTCTTTCAAAATCTCCGGTAATATTGTGACGCAAACTGGTGCAAGCAACTCATTAGCTAAAGCCGGAGAGGCTGCGCAATAATTCACCCAAGATTTTTCATCAGTGTTTGACAAATCGACAACGACGATGGAGATTTCCTACGAAGGAATCTTATTAAACAGTAAAATCTGCCAGCTAAAATTGTACGTTCGGTAACAATGCAACAAGCACTCGCGAGCTGCTAGTGCCAGTGAAAGATCTCCCTGAGTAGAGAACTTCATTGAAATTTTCTCTTTTATAAATGTTCAGATTCACGATAATTATGTAATCATTTCTGCTATTTGTGTAGATGAGACGTGACTTGTGCAAATCCCAGTCTTGCCGGAGGAGAGGAAAATGAAAAGCCGACGGAGGGGAAAGACTCCAGGTGATACAGCACCCGGAGAACCAACCAATGTACGATGTCTTCAGGAATAAAATTACAAATAGATCAAATTCAAAACGTATGTATTTGGCGTTTTGGGTCGATAATCCGACTTCGCCGGCCAGCTACCGGTGTCCCCCATGCCTGGGCCTAGTTAAATTCCCAAGCTTGGGGGTAAGAGCGATATGAGGCGATCATGACGTATTCTCTTCACCGTAACTAGCAAGATCCACCTGCTTGGGATTTTCTTCCTCACACAGCTACAGAAACTGGAACGATTCTAAAGGAAAGCTACAACTCTATTTTTGCCTCGACCGGGAATGGAACCCGGGGACCACAGCACTGGAACCTATAACACTGCCCACGAGCCATCCCAAAAGCGAAATTCAGTCATGACTAGAATATTCCAAAATTTCTCCTATTCACTTAACTTGTCGACATTGACCCAAAACTATCCATTAGTGCTCCCTTTTGAGATTAAAATTTCCTAAGACTAAGTTCCGTTAACCTAATATAAAATATATATAAAATTTATTTATCAAAGTAAAAATCAATAACGCCCAAAATAAACGCTTATTACATTGTCGATATTATTAATATATTATTAAGTGTGTAATACTAGGGGTAAATTCTGAAACAAATTGAGGTCACCCAAACCTAAAAGGAAAGTACACTGAGATGACAAAAGGCATGTGATAGCATTATGCAAATATACAGAAAGAGTAGTATCACGTACAAGAGGTGTAAAAGGGTATAGCACTGGCAGAGCTTTCATTTGTACTCAAGTGATTCACATGAAAAGGTTTCTGACGTGATTGTGACCGCACGACAGAAATTAACAGACTTTGAACGCGGGAGCTAGACGTATGGGACATTCCATTTCGAAAATTGTTAGGGAATTCAATGTTAGGAGATCAATAGTACCAAAAGTATACCGAGAATAAATAATTTCAGGCATAACCTCTTCCATGGACAAGGCAGTGACCGACGGCCTTTAATTAATGACCGAGAGCAGCGGCGATTGCGTTGAGTTGTCAGTACTAACAGACAAGCGCCACTCAGTGAAATGACCGCAGAAATCGATGCGGGACGTACGGTGAATGTATCCGTAAAGATAGTGCGGCGAAATTTGGCTTTAATGGGCAATGGCAGCAGAAGACTATGAGGCGCCTTTGCTAACAGCACATCGCCTGCAGCGCGTCTCCTGGGCTCATGACCATATCAATTGGACCCTAGATGACTGCAAAACCGTGGCGTGGTGTCTATACCTACCTGCCCCATGCCCCAGACTCTCGAGGTCGAACCAGCTTAGGTGGCTCAGGGCATCAGCTGATGTCACTGCAGAGCCCTTGACCGGGAGGTCCTACGGTTCCACTTGCTAAGGAGGCAGGATGTTTGACACTGGCTAGACAGCTAGGTCGAATTCAGCGGCTGTCTGGAGGAGAATTCGAACGGCCTGCTACTCTCATCGGTATTTTTCCCTGGTTTCTTTCATAAACACCAGACTAATGGCGGAGCAGTACCCTACCAAACGGGGCATGGACCGCGCGCGATATTTCCTTCCTCTTCCTTGTTCTATCCTGACTCTTTACTTACACACACTCATACATGCTCTACACAACTACATTTGCTCGGAGACCAGTCGGGAACTTAGAGCTTGTCCTCACCGGAGCGGTATCCCGCTCATGGGAGATACCTCGTTGGGAAATACCCCACATGCCGAATGGTAGGTCGGTGCCTGATCTCGATGTCCAAGGGGGAAGATCACCGCCACCACCGGCGATAAAAAACATACACTACGCTTACTGACTAATGACCTTAGTTGGCGCGCTAAGAATCACTAATCAATCAATCCAGGAGGCGGAATCACTTGGCCGTACTATTTGTGAACATATTATTATGAAACAATAATTTGATAAAACTAATAACTAAACATTCCCTTCTTATGCACTTGTTCTTTGCACCATTGTAATGAAAAGGGAGCGGATTTCTATGATTTTGCATATTTTTCTCTGTTCCTTCAGGGCATAGCTAAGTGAAATTTCTTGACATTTGGTTAGAATTGAATGCTATGTATATTCTTGTAATTATAGGCGCATACTTAGCATATTTCGTTAAAACAGAGACATCTCTTTAAAACGTTTCAACTTTTCTTTCGATTTATTTACTTGTAAGCATTTATCAATTACAAAAAGCTTGTCACAGTTTGCGGTTTTTTTCTATAGGAGCTAAAATACTTATGCAAATGTAAGAAATTTCTTGATATATTTTTTATACCAGGCAGTAGTAGAAATGCAACAAAACACAATATACTTTACTAAGGTGAATATTTACTTTAATTATTTCTTCCGCGAAGTAAGGTAGATTGTATTCTGTTTGCACGAAAATATATATTTAAATTCCAAGCATGAGTTTCCTGAATTTTATTAAGAAAGATTTATGCAGAAAATGATATGTTTAATTGCATACTTAAGTACATATTTGAGAAGTTTTAGGTCATAAATGCACTTTTAAAAGCATATTTCAACACTTAAATCCTCTCCCTAGTAATAAATATATGAATAAATTTGGCACCATTCATTTCCATAATAACAACACAAACTTTAGTCGTAGTGAACAAATCATACAATAGCGCAGATCAGCACTTTTTTTGCCCAGTTAGGGATGTGTGCGCATACAGCTATCGATCCTGAGGGAGACAAAGAAAAACTAGGGATTGCTGCCACTGAAGTAAACGAATTTGTTTTTGAAATTGCGTTTAATAGGATTTGGTTAAACACTACGAAAATAATTCGTGTTTCATGACCTCCTGATTATATATTTCTAGGATTTCAAGGGCAAGTCTTTAAGGCAGAAGCTTTAATGTATCTCTGATGATGGTTTTTAAAAATCCATAAGTTGTTTATTAAATGATAACTAAAAATAGTACATTTTCGAAAACTTTCGAACAAATGAACTCAAAAATTGCTGAATTTTTTTCTTGGAAATCTTCGTATTGGAAAATAGTTCGATTGTATTTGTCATTCTGACACTTAGATAAAAACTAGCGTACTCGTGCAAGATCTCTTGCATGTTAAATCCCACCCTCTTTCCTATTTTTCCGTTTCCATATTAAGCCTGTAATATATCTTTTTTTCAAGACCCTCTTCTCCTCCGTCACTTGTTCTATATGTCTCCTTGTAATTGATAACAATACAATACACCCTTGTCAAAACAAACTATTCTCATTTAACTTTATTACAGATCAGAGAGGTACACCCGTGTGATTCAATCGCGTAAAATATCAAGTAATTAGTTTAATTTCACATACAGTTGCAGATTCTACAGTCTCTGAAGATGTGGGGTAGAATTGAGAACAGTTGAAGCAGCAAAAATACAATAGAACGTTCAAGAATATCTTATCCTGTATTGTGTCAAAAACGTTTCTTTGAGGGGTTAACCACAAAAGTTTAGTTTTTAAGGCCCTAAAACGATTCATTTAGGAATTATTTAACGATATAGATTAAAAAATCGGTCCGAGTGTATCGAGTTGCATTTAACTTGTAGGTAGTAGGACTTGTAGTCTTCTTAGGTAGGTTTTTTTAACAAATCCTTATATTTTTAAAGGCAGAGTGCAATTTGTTACATCTCCGTGAAATTCTCTTTCTTTAGAGACCTCATTTATAAATATCGGTTGCGTGTGAAAGCCGCAAAAGGTATGTATACTACTGAAATAATATAGGAGAGGATTATAATAAAATACAATGTTTTTATTTTTTCATTTTTTTGTAGAAAGAAAATAATGGAAGAAAAACAAGATTCTTTTCTCATACAAATGTAAAAATAATTTAACAAGATGTGCGTTCCATATTACAATTTCAATTTATTTTATGCAACTTTCACTTCGTCAGGCACCAAAGTCCTTCAAATATTTCTTACCAGAGCTTTTTTTAAGAATGAAAGAAAAAATTCTAGCTTCATCTTACATGACATTCTCCCATTTGACTTTCTGTTTCATGTTGACTGTTTTGAGCTAAAACAAAAAAAAACGAACTGACGTATCCCGTCCGTTCTGTGTTATTCAGTAAGACTGACATAGAAGGAGAATGTCTAGCCAAAACTCTTTATTTCCTTCACCCTGGAGTTGCTACACATTTTAGACATTGTTAACATTAACATTGTTATTACAAGTTATTACACAAATATTGAATTACAAGTATTGTTATTCATCTGTAAGATCAATGTCACCGAATCTATCAGAGTTTTCATCGAGTTTTCCTTGATCCTTTCATCAAATAATGAGATGTCCCCTTTCTTTGATTTCTGGACAGACAATACACTACCTTTCTTGAGCTCCTTTTGCAAGACACGAGAGGAAAGGAGGGTTAATTATTTGTTAGCAGTTTATTCAAATTCAAATTTAAAAGTCGCTTTCGGTTCTTTCTCAAAGAGGTGAACATTTCTTATACAAAAATGCTCATAACAGTGTGCAGTAGGAGAGTAGGAAATCTGGAACTCAGGAAGATATGTACACCCGCACACATCACATCTGACTCGTCACAAACGATTCAAATTGTATATATGACTTATTATCATTAACTATTTCTTTAATACATGATGTTTGATAGTTTCGGAAACACGTCGATAAATTGTACTACCTCTGCCAAAATATTTGGAATTATTTAGAGATATACAACTGTTCAAAGTTGATGTTTTGTCAAAATTAGTCTGGTGTGTTTGATCACTACAGATAATGCAAAATGCACCTTTAGTAATGAAGTAATTCTGGTCATATTACAAAATATTGCGTTCACATTTAATTTTGAATTATTGATTAATAACGTAAATTGTTGTCAGTGTGTTACTAATATAGAAAAATAGGTTCATGCTGGATATATAACAATACATTCATTGTTGACAAGCTTGGAATTACGATGTTTCAAAACAATATTTGATAGAGTAAATGAATTACAATTAAAAAATTAAATCTAAAGTAATGAATATCAATATGAGTATTGTTATCTTTTCATTGGTTTTATTCATGCCTTCAAAGTACATCTTGCACTTCACAAGTTAGATACACAGAATTTCATTTCATCCATGTGGTGCTTTAAACGCTGAACGAGGAGCACATCATGATGAATAAGAAATACAATGTTTCTTTGTGCATCTAGGTCTACCATTGCTGGAGCAAGTGCAGTCATTACATCCATCCAGTGCTTTAAACGATGTACCAGGAACACATCTTCTTCCCCAATTTGGATTGCAACTCCTTAGAGTGCAAAAAGCATTACCCCTTGCGATGCAATAACAGGTATTACATCCGTCCATTGCTAGAAACGTTGTGCCAGCAATGCAGTCCTTTGTGGAAGTTTTTGAATAATCACCTATAAAAATGACACAGCATTAATTAAAAATAATATGACATTTTTAAATAAATAGTGGGGGACGCGTGGGTTTATGAAAAAGATATAAACCATAGTAGAAATATTCACTGTCGCCTTTGAATCACACAATTCAGAATCGTGTGATTCTTTATTTAAAGTTGAACATAAAAGTATTCAAGTGTGCCAATATTTTGATATAAGTAATTTTTTCATTAGGAAAGTTCAGATAAAAAATAGAACAAACCAAACCAAATAAACCTACCGAACACAATCAAGGAACAAATTCAACAAAACAAATAAATAAAACCAAAGAACAATACAAATCAATCTAGTGGTGCTACAGAATGGTACAGGTTTCTCGTACGAGTTAGCTTCCTAATCTGTTTCGTCTGGTTTTCGGTTTTGTCTCCATCTCTCCTTCTCCTATCGGTATCAAAAATAATTTGTCGCAATTTATTAATTTTTCGGTTCCCTAGTTGCAAAATATAACTTTTGTGCCTACAACAGAACATCTTTTGCGCTTAATTATAACTCATGTATTTTTTGGAAATTAGAGAGTTCAACTAAAATGGACCGTTTTTTAAATGTCCTTTGCTCTATTCGAGGAAAAAAATAAAAGAAAATTTTGGACATGGTTTTGAGAACAAATATTGAAATTCGCTTTTACTTTAAGTATTACTTCAAGCACTTTGAAGCAGGGAAAGCAATACGTAATAACTATAGTCTAACTACAAACGATGCAAAAATGATGAACACAAAATATAGCTGTGAAATTTCAATTAATCTACTCAACTATTACTTACGTACTAGCGGCTTGATATATGATACACATGCATAATGGGTACAATTTTTGAAACCACAAATGGCATACGATTTCAGTAATAAAATGATTCCAACGGATTCACATGAAAATATCACTACGTAAGATAACCACCACCATGACAGTTAATCCAGAACACAAATATGTATTATGACTGACATACACACGCTTATACGTAATATATGTTTCAATATTCCACTGATAATAGCTCTCGTGTTCAGACTATGTCAAAACAAATACATTATTTAATAACAATATTCTTGTCATGGTAACCGTTTTATCCCTAAATCACTGGCGAATTCTCTTGCGAATTCTCTTGGCGAATGCAGAAAACTCACATTTGCGGTAATATTTACAATACATAGAGAACATGTTATAAAACAAAATATTAAAATTTTTTTTCAATTGACACGATGGTTTACTTTTTTTTGTAATAGATCATTTTTATTCCATTTATGATTTTAAAACACCTACATTTTAAGCATTATTTTTATTTTGAGCCCCCAAAAATCTTGGTGAAAATCAAGCTTTCGGAATATCGGAGAGAATTTAACTCTTTTTCCACTGTGAAGAATTTTGGTGAAAACTTTTCCATAGTTTTTGAGAAAATTTGGATCAAACATTTCAGAAAATTCGTCAATTCAGTTCAATTATACTTAACGATTATGGAGAACTAACGGACATTTTAAAAAACCATCATTAGAAATACATCTATAATGTAAATTTTAACAACGGGAGAGATAAGCAAAAAAATACATTTCTCAAAGATTTGAAACAACAAAAGAAACAAAGAATAGATAAACATGGCCTTTATGTCATCATATAGAGTACATTTAGCACTACCCCTACTAAAAATTTAAATCAAAAATTTGGAGCCGTTTTTGATTTTGTTATTTGTTTATATTGCAATTATTGTAAGAAATCTACTAAAATATTCAAAAAATGTTCATAATCTTAATGAAAGAACTACTTATGGACAACGAGTTTCATTCGAAAGAAAAATCTCTATCTTACGCCGAAAAAATTCACACTTTTGTAATTTCCGAAAATTCAGAGTTAACGGTGAAAATCGGACTTATCCCATATTTATAAGTGTATATTACTCTATTCTTTCAAAAAATGTAAATAAAAAGTAAAAAATTTATAGAACTCAAAATCTTAAAGCTTTAACTAGAGCCAGATGGATAGGAGTTTCTTCAATTTGGAAAAGATCGTATGTGTGGTTTAGGCGCTAGTAGTGTTCAGAGACGGACGAACAGACAGACAGATAGATAGATAGACAGACTCACAGACAGGCGGACAGACACAGACGGACGGACGTTTTCTTTTCAATTATTTTTGCGGCATCAAAGACCCACAAAACAGGGATTTTGGCTACACCACGTGTTAGAGGATTTTTTTCTCTTAATTTAGCAGTTGGATTTTGCCATTTTTCCTGGTAAGGGCCCGGCAATGAATTGTTTGTGCCGAAAATCCGTCGTTTTTTCGCACAGCATTACATAACTTTATTCCACGTATATTTCTCCGTACATACGTACGTATTCGAGAAAAGCAAAAATAGAGAGAGAAAAATGAGAGAAAATTTGAAGCGGTTTTTTAGATTTGTACTTTGTCGTATACGTACATATATACGGAGTAATATACTTAGTACATAGAAAGTTACTGAAAGCGGAAAATCGATTTCGAGATTTCAAAGAAAATATACGTTTTGGGGTCCCCTGATACCGAAAAAGGGTTGTTTTTTTTTCTTTTCAAAATGTCCATTCGTCCGTCTGTGAGCAACATTAGCTCCTATACTAATGGCAAGATTTCTTCCAAAATGAATTATTCACCTGTCGGTGTGGCCTGACTCAAAGCTTTGCGATTTTTAATTTTCTTTAATTTTTGTGAGAACTTTACATGAAGCCTCTGGAACATTTTCAAAATTTCCTCCAAAATGATTCCAAATTTTTTCTTTAAATTTCTTTTAAAAATAGGGTAAATGATTCCGATTTCACTCCGATTTCACAGTAAACTTTGAATTTTTGAAAATTTCAAAACTTGGGACGTTTTTCGGCTTCTTCCTACTACTAAAAAATTGAAGCCAGAGATTTTTCTTCAAATTACATTTATTGTCTATAATTAGTTCTTTTCATTAATGTCACTCACATTTTCTTGAACATTTTAGAAGTTTTCGTGCAATATTACGTGAAATATGCGCCATGTTAAAAATACAAAAAATAAAAAATTATCAAAACCGGCTCCAACTTCTTTCTTTAATGTCATAAATTTTCTCAAAAACTCAAAATTGTTCTCTGAAAATAAGCTCAAATTTCCGCATTATCAGAAATGTTAAAAAACACCATTTTCTCAAAATTTATCAAATCTTTTCTTTAAACTTTTTGTACGGATAGTGCTAAATACATAGTTTAAGATAACACAAAAGTCATTTTGCTGCATTCATTTGTTGTTGTTCTTTTTTAATACACTAAAACATTTTTTTGAAATATTTCGCACGCAGTTAATATGCACATTGTAGCAGATGCAGCCTGGGAGTTGCCGTGCTGCGGGTGCGACTACATACGGGGATCAGAACGGGTTTCAGGGGATTGTTTGCCTTTAGGGCAATGATAGATAATATGCAAGTAGAATAAATAAATTTAATTGCTTGATAATTGAGTACAATTGATTTTGATTTATAAAAAGCCGGAGGACCATTGATAGTTTATGAAGCTAATGATTGCTCTTCTTTCTTGAAGTACACTTGGCAGCTTACTTACAGTTTGAAGCAAGGAAAGCAGCAACCCAAATCACTCGGCTGAGTGTGTCGCTGTCCGGGCTGAGGTAGGCTCCAGGCAATTCGGTGGTGCGAACTGGCATGGGCGCGGACTCAGATGACCGGAGCTGGTGGTGGAGTTTGCCGTGAATTCGGCCAAGTGGCGGCTGCGGCTCGCGAGTGGCACGAATTTGAGGCTGGTTAGATGTGGCCGTACTAATCGCCTTGATAGGCGAAGCAGGAACAGTCGACCTTGTCTCCGTTGTCTGTTTGTTCTGGTTGTCGTTTGGTTGTTGTCTCTGTAGTTTGTTGTCGTCTCTGTTTTTTCTCTTGTCTCTTCTGTTTTTTCTCTGTTCTGTGTCGTGTCGTGTGTGAGCGAAGTCGCAGTATTTATTATTGTGGGTGTGATTGAGGCCGTGGGGGGGAGAGTCACGTGGCTGTGACTTGGACCTATGGTAAGGCGGGAAAGTTTGGAGTGCCCGCGATCGGCTCCCTATTCGTGATGTGCCTTCCGGGGGGGGGTTGTCACGTGACATTGGCGTGACACTGAGTGTCACGTGACATTGGCGGCGATCGGAAAGAAAGACGCTGGCACGTGAGGTGCCCGCGATGGCGGCCCGTTTGTGTTTGCGATTTGGGGGAATTGAGACATCTGGCTTGCAGGTGGCCAGGGTGCGGGGCGGCGTCGGCAGCGCGCCTTTGTCGGCGAGATGCATTGACGGGCTTATTTTTGCGAGGGAGGCCCGAAGCGATTCCCAGAAATGTTTGTACATATTCTGGGTGGCTTGTCAGGTAGCGAGCGATGGGGTGAGGGCCCCGCGTGCCGGGGTAGCCCAGCCCTAATGAGGGGTTAAACCCCAGCTGGCGACGCCCAGAAGCGGCGGTCATTGTACTGGGCGGGCGTGGGCCCGTGCGAACGGCGGTTTACGCGGAAGACGCTGCAAATGATTTTATTGCCCCTTTGTAGTAGTTTCCGAAGTGTAGAAGCGTGCCGGTATGCACAGAGAGCGACTTGTGAGGTTGGTGAAAGTAAGCGCTTAATAGTGGGTGGCCGCGCGGGAAAAAGCTGTTAGGGGCTGCGCCTTGGCGGCGAGACTGAAAATTTGATTGCGAGATTGAACACACATGTTCAGCAATTTGTATGCTTCACAGTTCTTGTGAGTGGAAGTGCTTCAAATGACTCCCAATAAAGTTTCTCGAAACCTCGAAAGTTTTGTTTGTTAAAGAGAGTTCTATGTTTCAATCAAATTGATTATGCCCACGTTTTGGATTTGCCCTGCGGTGCAAGAAATTCTGATGCATTAACTAGCCGCTTATATTGCAGGTTTTCTGATATTTTATTTTTATTTTTGATAAAATATTTCTTACAACGTAGTTTGCTCACAGGACATGACGGGTGTTCTTTCTATGGGTTGTAAAGATGACGAAAACATCGACACAAATGTGTATCTCGTTGCTATGCACTGCTAATGAAATCCTATTCTTGAATCGAGAACACAAATGCAATAAAATATGGAATTAAAAGTATTACTACACAGGTCGGGAAATATTACATTATTCGTTCGAAATTCCAGCCTCGGCTCTGATAATCACCTCTACAACAAACATCTCACTCGTAACGTTAGTCTTCTGCCCTTCTGGTGTAAATCACTATTTCTCATCTTTGTCAGAAAGAGCGAAAGAATAAGATGACGAAAGGTCGTAGGTGATCTGGTACGGTGTACCGACGCTTGCTTGATTTGCGCAGCAACATGTACGTTACGAACCACTTAACCGCAACACGGGCACTTCGTTTGAAAAGCCAGGCCAGTCGCTGGCAGCCTTGCTCCCAGCTAGAAAAGCTAGAAGTGTTGAGAAACATTTTAAAATTACCATAAAGTGGCAATTTTGAACACAATTATGAAAATATCCTAATGACGGTGTAGTTGAAGTAGAAGAAGGAAAAGAAATGCTTCATATTATATCTACATCTGTGACTTGTTGAAAATTTTGGTACCTGGCTGCATTTAATATTCACGCTAATAGTGTGACGCCGATTAGGCTGTGCAAATAGCTCATCCATGTCATTTCATCATGAAGGCTGCTATCTTCCAGAGGAAGTAATACCTTTGATCGGGACGTTGCGCGCGGAGGTGACTGCAGCGGCCGCCAGGACCACCAGCAGCGCCACCAGCGCCACGACAGCAGAGCAGCGACGCGCGGGGCAGGCCATCGCAAAAGACAGCGTGCGGCGGCCGCGCGCGCCCTCTTAAGCCCGCACCCCCCCTCCATTTCCTCCCCCTTCCCCCTCCGCGGTGACAATCCGAACTCCTCGCCGGCAGAGCGAGCTCATCGACTCTGTCTCTGAAGTGACTGTCATAGGGTTCGACACCCGACGGTGGCACTAGCTCTACAGCTACGTCGAGTTCAGTCACTACTTAGAGGAAAATCCTATTTTTGACGCCGGTCGTGATGAATGTGTAATATAAATAAAATTCCTATGAAATGAAATAGATTTAAGAAAGGCAATATATTTAACATAGAAATAACAAATACATTTACTTTATTCATGTTTTGATCGCTGTTTATGACATTCAGAAATTGTTAGCTCATTTCGATATAAATAGGCCAAGCTTGTGTCAAATATTCTTTCTTTCTTTCTTTTCTGTATACTGTGATAAAAGTACTGTAACAGTTAAATTTATTTATGTTTGTTTCATTTCTGAAAGTTAGAAATGACTACTGCTTCTGATTATGGACATAAACGAGATAGTATTCACCATAGGCGCTGCGTTGGAGTTGGATGAATGGGACGTACTCAAGTTATAACTGACTTTTTAGTATGGCAGAAATTACAATAAAATCAATTATATATTTAATATTACGTATCTATTTCTGACAATGTGAGAAAGTAAGTGCTGTTATAGCATCTATAGTTTCATCGTGTCTTTAAAAATTAAATATCAATTAAAAATTAATGAATGCGACAACATACACATTCCATTATCCCTACAAGAACATTAATAGTTACTAAAGCAGTAGCAAGATCATCGAAGTTTGAAAACATCGATGGTTTCGGGTCAATGTTAATAACATGATTAATGTTATTTGCATCGAGTTTTTTTAATTTTAACATAGATGTTTCGAAACATGGATGTTTTGTTGGCGATATCGCATCCCTAGTCGGGAGCCGTTCCGCTGGAGTCTCGATTGGGCGATGCCTTCTGAGTGAGATAGCCGATGAGGGAAATCCCCTGCAAGCCCACGCTGACTTTTGCATGTAAAAGAGCCTAGTTAGTTGACGCGCCCGGAATCATAAATATTCAATCTTTCACTCAAAATCTATTTCAGATTTAATTGACGCCTCGATATTTAATTCCATTTAATCACATATATTATTTCTAAAAGCCTCTGGAATGGCTCATGAGCAGCGTACGAGCTTTCCGTGCTGTGGTCCCGGGTTCGATTCCCGGTCGAGGCGACAATAGAGTTGTAGCTTTCCTTTAAAATCGTCCAAATTTCTGTAGCAGTGTGAAGAAGAAAAGCTCACGCAGGCGGATCTTGCCAGTTACGGTGAAGAGAATACGTCATGTTCGTCTCATGCCGCTCTTACCCCCAAGCTTGGGAATTTACCTAGGCCCAGGCAAGGGGGACACCGGTAGCTTGCCGGCGAAGACGGGCTACCGACCTTATAACGTCAAATACATACATATATATTATTTCTAAAACATGTTAGGTGGTAACATCGCTTTTCCTGATGAATTACCCCATCAGTCTCAGCAATGAAGGAGCTGTTTCAAAGCTCGGAGTCTCCGATGTCGGTATGTGTACATTCTATTTTTCTGTTGGTTATGCAAACATTAATTTTTGTAATTGAATTTAAATTGACATGACGCACAGTCTGGCGGTAAGGTGTTTAGTATCGGGGTCAGACAAGACGCACTGGGCGATGTCGGTGGCATGGAGCAGGGTGGGTTGGAGTAGGCAAGGCCACGGCAAGGCAGATCAGGTCAAAGCAGAGCAGGTCACAGGCCACGCCAGACCAAACGATTGAAAGGATATACTACAAACAGAACACATTCATTTTTCTCTGAGAATAGATGAATATGGTAAATAAATAATTCGAGAAATAAAAGTATTCGACTTTAAACTTCCCGTGCAATTAAATCGCATGGCAGTCCACTAACGAGATTAATTTCCATCTCTTAATTTCTGAAAGGAAATATGCATGAGAAGTACAGGTCAGAAGTACAGGGCATCCTAATGTATGGAAAGCATGCTTCTCCATTGTCTATTCGATACTTCGTTCAATTTAATCTTAAATCATCGTCACCCCTTAGCAATATTGAATACCCACGCACTGCACCCACGCACCACGCCCACGCCGCACAGGGTCGTTGGACTTCGCGCTCCGTTGCGCAGCTACAGCTCTTTTGATAGATTAAGTGATTCGTCACATGCTACTGCCATTAGTCTCGTTAGTGCAGTGAATGTTGTTATGCCTGGAGGTGAAGGTGCTTCTCTTCTACAGTACGATGAATCACGCGCCGACCTGCATGACGATTATGCGGTGAAAATCCCTTAAACGTTACACACCAGCCGGAACTGGTTCTGAGCTCCAGACTGGTCTCTTGACATGTGTAGGACGTGTGTGTAAAATAGGATGGGAGGGGACAGAGGAGGAAGGAAAGGTCGCGCGCGGTCCGAGACCCGTCTCTTAGAGTACTGCTCCGGCATTCGCCTGGTGTTAATGTTGATTTGTTTGATGATTGTTTGATTTGTTGTTATGATTGTTTTTTATTTAAGTTTCAATTTTAACTTTCTCGCTCTTACTTCGTAAGAACAGAAAATATTGTAATTGTGAGCCAGAAAACAGCGAATGTTTGTCAGAAAAATTCATATTGCCGGGCCCTGGTAATGAAAAAGTAGATAAATCTTGTTACAGCATATAGAAAAATAGTTTCCCTAACAGGATTTGAAGACAGAATCCGTGACAACCGTTGGAAAAGGAGAAGTATTCCAGACATTGTATTCTTTCTCCGACGGACAGACAAACGTTTTAAAGTCAATCGATTTTTCGATATCAAGGACTCATAAAACGTTAATTTTGATTTCACGTGTTAGAGAATAAAAATTTCTAAGCAATAAGGAATTATTCACGTTTTCGGTTCAGAGGCTTCACAAAACGAGTTTATCTTTCGACAAATCGCAGATTTCTGCCCGGCATTACAATCTTTTTGCCTTACGATAAATTAACTTGTGGTGCTACAAAATGGCACAGACCTTCTCGAACCACTTTGTTTCCTATTCTCTTGAACGTCTAACAGGCAACTAGGGCCTTTCGCGATAGCAACCGCTGCTCTTGGAGGAGGCGGAGAGCTTCTTCGCACACCACGAGCATCGCACAGACCGATCTCGTGTTTTACACATATAGGTATTGTGTTCCTTGGCCTCACGTAAGTGCTCGTACCATTGTTCTGGTACAAGGTTTGGAAAGCCCACACACCTCAAACACAACCGGAAACATTTCTTACGTAAGTCTCAGTCTCACAGTTTCCTCAGTTTCCGCGAACTCGTCTGCCGCGAAGCCCTGTCTCACGAGATTTGACCGCCCAATTATGAACTCACACCATTACGAAAGTTAATAATTTTATAGAAACAATAGTGTACCTAGAAACAACCTTTCTATGCACACGCCGCCTTTAATGTGTTTTGTAATATTGAATCTGAAACATTTTGAAACTGTTCGTTTTCACAGCAACAGGACAAAGTTATTATAGCACTCAAATCTATCAACAAAGCACTCAGTAATCTACTTAGTAATAACAATAAAAATGATTTATAACAAAATATTTACAGAATATATCAGAATATATTTGAACATAGTAGTTTAGTTTACTTTAATGTAATATTAATATTGAAGAAATTGTGTGTTATCAAAAAGATTTTTTTCACATTTTCTTCATTTTTCGATATTCTAATGTTATAATTAAAATATTACTCTAAGGATATTACAAAAGAATAAAACATGTTCCATATTTTCATTGCAAAATTTGGAGTTATTTTTGAGAAAATACAAGTATCATATCCAACGTTCTCAAAATGCGCAATATTGAGGTAATTTTCACAGAAGTTTTTTTAGTTTTCAAAAAGGTCATCACGCATACTTCAAAGTGCTTGCACTCGCAAATGGAATAATGTAAAAAGAACGCCCGCCAGAGAGATATGAAAGAAAATATTTTTTTGAAAAATCCAAAGAATAGATCAAAATGAGGTTTATATCACTTTCATCAATACATTTAGCAATATAAGTGTAATAAATTTAAAGAAAAAATGTTTTTGGGAAAATCCTTTTAGTTTCATTTAATATTAACCATAATCCACCCGAAATTGTACAAGCACTACTACTCCCAAAAAATGTATACGCCATTAATTAAGGAGGTAAATGTGGAGATCAAATTTATTTTAAAGAAAAAATCTCTATCTTCAATAATATCTTTGTACAATAGGGTCCAAAATTTTCAATTTTTTTAAAATTTCTCCAAATTTAGAGTCAACAGTGAAAATCAGACTATACCAATTTTTGTAAGTATATTTACTCTATTCCTACTAAAATATTAGAAAAATATTTGAAACCATTTTGAGAATAGTTTAAAAATATTTCTGTGATTTATGTGAGCAATCATAAAATTCAAAGTATTCGTTTGAAACTCATAGATTTCAAAATAGTCCAAAAAGATTGAGGATTATTTATTTTGACAAAAATCCTACTACTAGTTTAGGTGCTAGAGTTGTTCACACACAACGGCTGGTCGGACGAATGGGCGGATGGATGTTTTGCAAAAAACATCTCGGAATCAGGAGACCCAATATCGTGTATTTCCGTTGAAATCGCGAAATCGTTTTTTCCACAGCATTTCAAAACATTATCTCTACGTGTATTACTCCATATAGTAAGTACCCAAGAACCATGTATTTCCATTGAAATCGCGAAATCTTTTTTTCCGCAGCATTACAAAACTCTCTCCATACGACGTGCATTACTCCATATAAGAAAGCAAATTTATGTTTCGGACACGGAAAACATGCACGAATATATGTAAAAACTAGAGGTGCTACATAATGGCACAGACTTTCTCGTAGTAAAGTTTTCTAATTTCTTTGGTATGGACTGCCTTTACGGTCTTGCCACATCCTCTTGCTACCACATCTATCGTCGCGCGAAATACATTTTTTTGGATATTTTCTCAACTTTTCACTTTTTCTAATAGTAGAACCGAAATATCACTTCAAGAATATTAAAGAAGAGTAAAAACTCGTCCTAACTGAGAAATTTTCATTGAAAACTTTGAAGACGTTTTTAAGAAAATGGTGATTAAGCATTACTGTAAATGAGAAATTTCAAGCTCCTTTTCACAGGAATCTATTGGATTTCCAAAAACTTAATTTAAATTCGTTTGAAGCACTTCCCTTAACAACTTTAATAATGTATACAAGTCGATGGAAATGTGCGTATTAACGGCATGAGAGATATTTTTAAAATAATTGTGTAATTTTTGAAAAACAAAATAATACACCCAAATTAACCTTACGACATATTAAACAGTGCTATTAGCACTAACCGATGGGAAAGTTTGAAGAAAAAATTTGGAGTCGTTTATGAGAAAATGGTGTTTGAGCGTTTCTGAAAATGTGGAATTTGGAGCCCATTTTAAGAGAAAACTTGAGTTTTCGAGAAACGTAAGATGACATTATTTAAAACACCTGTATTCATAAATACATAAACAAATCATCTTTAATGTAAGAAATAACATGAAAGACAAGTCAAAAAATTACATTTTTTGTAATTTTTGAAAATAATAAAGAGTAATATGGAGTTTATGTCATCGTATAGAGTTTGTTTGTCCCTCACCCTACCAAAAATTTGAAGAAAACATTTTGAGCTGTTTTGGAGAAAATCTTGTTTGTATTTTTTTTTAATTGCATATATGTCACGTACTATTGCACGAAGACTACTAAAATTTTCAAAAAGTGTACATGACCATAATGAAAGAACTTTATAGACAACAAACTTCATTTGAAGGAAAAATCTCTGGCTTAATTTTGTAGTTGTAGGAAGACAGAATAAAATTTTAACTTTTCAAATGTTCGAAAATTCAGAATTAACCGTAAAAAACAGACCTATTCCACCTTTATAACTGTAATTTACTCTATTCTTACAAGAAATTGAAAGAACAAATTAAAAGAACGGACAGACGGAGGGACAGACGGACAGATAGACGAACGGACGTTTTGAAAAAAAAAAAAGCACTTTTTCGGTGTCAGGGGACGGCAAAACGTGTATTTCCGTTGAAATCTCGAAGTCGATTTTCCTCAGTATTGCATAACTTCACTTATAGTACGTATATTACTCCGTATATACGTACGTATACGAGAAAGTAACTAGAGGTGCTACAGAATGGCACAGACTTTCTCGTAGTAAAGTTTTCTAATAGCCTCGGTGTGGACTGGCTTTACGGTCGTGCCCCATCCTCATTCCAACATATCGTCGCCTAAAGAATATTTTTTTGACATTTTCTCAACTTTTCGCTTCCTTAATAGTAGAACCAAAATATTACTTCAAGAAAATTAAAGAAGAGTAAAACCTCGTCCTAAATACAAATTCTCATTGAAAAATTTGAAACCGTGTTTAAGAAACTAGCGATTAACCATTACTGCAAATGAGAAATTTGAAGCTCAAAGGAATCTTTTGAGTTCTCAAAAACCTCATTGAAAGTCATTTACAGCACATTCACTCACAAATGTAATAGTGTGTTCAAATCGATGGAAATGTTAAACTTAATGGTTTGAGAGATATTTGAAAAAAATTACATTCTTGTAATTTTTGAAAAAACAAAATTATACACCAAAATAAACTTAACGTCATATTAAACAGTATAATAAGCACTATCCATTGGAAAATTTTGAAGATAAAGTTGGGAGCCATTTTTGAGAAATTGAGCATTTTTGAAAATGCGGGGTTTTGAGCTCATTTTCACATAAGACTGTTGTGTGTTTGAGAAACTTTATTTAACATTATTTAAAGCACATATTCTTATAAATATAATACTGTGAAGAAATTGCCTCTAAGGTCAGTATTACCAACGTGAGAGACAAGTAAAAAAAAATACATATTTGTAATATTTGAAAAAATAAAAGAATAGAGAAATGTCATCGTATAGAGTTTGTTTGGCACTAACCCTCTCAGAACTTTAAAGAAAAAAGTTGGAGTCGTTTTTGAGAAAATCTTGTTTTTGTAATTTTTTAAAATTGCAAATATTGCATGCACTATTGCACGAAAACTACAAAAATTTACAAAAATCTACATGACCTTAAAGAAAGAACTCTTTATGGTCATCAAATTTCATTTGAAGGAAAAGTCTATCTTCAATATTGTAGTTGTAAGAAGTTGCCGAAAAAATCATTTCAGAAAATTCAGAGTTAATCCTGAAAATCGGACTTTGCCACCTTTATAAGTGTTTTTAACTCTATTCTTACGAGGAATTTAAACAAAAAAATTTGGAGCCATTTTTGAGAATATTTTGAAAATATTCCTAGGGCTAGATAAAGTTCATATAAAGTCCCCCCAAAAATTAATGAACGTTTTTCAAAATCGCAGAGCTTCAGGTCACGCAAAAATAACAGGGTTGCTTCAATTTGGAAGAAATAATACGCATGGTTTTTGGCGCTATGTTTGTTCACATATACCAGACGAACAGACGGACAGACTGACAGACGGATCTCTCCCTCCTTCCTCCAAATTTACCTATAAATGAGAATAAACATCCAAATTAAATCCTCCAATTTGGCAACAATGGAAAAATGTTGCGAATAGTAAAAGGTTTCGTGCTGTCTGGAGATCCACAACAGTTATTATACGCGCACGTTTTCTTGAACACCGGCATACCTATCCCCACTCCTTTACTAACATTAGTTAAATTCAGAATAAATGATAACAACAAGCTTTATTGAGAAATTCTGATAAGAAGAAATGTTTGCTGCCGAATAATAGAAACGATTTTTTATCGAAAAACGAGCTATTGATTTCATATAATAATCCTGTCAACAAAATAGTCAAACCCCCCACTCCCCTCGCAACTAGCGATAAGGGGGCTCGAGAAAACGTGCAGAGATAATATAGATGTCAGTGGCTGTTGATTTTAAGCAATTTACAAAAAAAAGATTTATTGGAAATTTTATTTACATCATGCGAAAACAATTTGGAAACATCGATGTTTCTGGAAAAATATATCGATGTGAAGATAACATCAAATATATATATATATATATATATATATATATATATATATATATATATATATATACACACACACGTTTGTGATCGAAAATATCAATGCTTTAAAAAAAATAAAAATTTCCATTCATATGCATGTGAGTCATTCTGGTGTTTCTTTGGGTTTTCTGAAACGTAATTAACAGCCTTTGCTAGGTGAAAATGTCTTCTTCTCAACTTCAAGGATAGGTCTCTGGCCTATTCCGGCTTCTAAGAATTCCATCTTTTTGTCTCTCCTGCCTTGAGGTCTGTATTTAATGCCTGCTTTGGAATGCGAGTCTCTTCCATTCTTTCCACGTGTTGTAACCATTCCTATCTGTAACATTGTACCTTGTCATTGATTGCTTGAGCGTTTAATTCTTTTCAAATTTCCTCATTTCTGAGTTTATCTTGTCATATATATTTTTTTACAGATCTCAAGAATTCCATTTCTGCAGACAGTAACACCTGTTTTTATTTCTCCCTTAGAGTCCAGCATTCACTTCCGAACAACAAAGACGGGTCGGGAATTTTCACGATCTGACAGAGATCCTCATTAGAGGATCTCTGTCAGATCATGAAAATGTTATCATGGAAATTTAATACTGTTAATTTCTTAATCCAATAATTCTGGATCTTATCAATTGCGGGGGATTTCCAGTTTCCAGTTCCTAACTGCTTGGAAGAGGTACTCTTCCGAGAATTCGTGAACGTGTTTCCCTGATTCCACAAGTTCATTGGCAGCATTAATTTCGAATTGAAACCAAGATTCGTCTTGTTTTTGGTCTTGCTTATTTTCCCAAATTCCTGCCCAAACTGATTCGACGTCATCTTTTGCAAAAGAGCATTGCAAAATTGCTAGCATTGCTCTTCACTTTTTGAGTCAGATTGCGATAGATACTCTTTGCGTCTGTTTCAAACAACCGAATTTGTACATGGAAATCTACTTTACGTTTGCAGGCTTGTGCTTGGACCCCATGCTTGGATTTTCTCTTTTAGAACCTCAGCTACTATTAGCCTGGTTGTGTCCTTTTGAATTTGGTATTTTTGTTCAACATGGAGTACTTTGCGCTGAACTTTCGAGGTGTGCGTTGGATTAGATCATGTTTCGGCTCTGAGAAATATGTCACGCCAAGTGTTGGCTATCCTTTTCATAATTATTTTCGTCCATGGGGATACGAGGCTGTTTACTCTGTGTGGCTGTCAGTCATCGGTATTCTAAAGAGTCCTCAAAAGTTATCTCAGAGGTTGCCGTTATTATGCATTTTTTTCTTTTTGCGATTTAGCCATCATTTGGCCACGCGATTCGTGTATCCTACCGGGGTTCAGACTGAACGTTCCTTTTCTGTGAGGGGGGTGAATCTGCAATTTAATGCAGATTTCAATTTTACACCCCAGGGTTGTCATATAGCCCTGGTGAAAGGGGGTGAAATTATGATGATGATGGATAATGGAATAGACAAGCACAAATTTACAGAGACAGCACAACACAACCATGTCCGAGGCGGGACTCAAACCGGCGATCCTCTGTTCCAAGATCGCCAATACACTACTGCCTTAGAGATCTCGGTCATCGAATCGGCATTGTTGTTGTTGTAGTTATTGTTATTATTATTAGCATTAAAAGGAAATAGTTAAAGAATAGTTTTTCATTGTTTTTCTGGATTATTAATGTTATGAAGGTTTTTGAAATGTCATAAGTAGGGAACGGATTTCCGTGTAATTACATATTTTTTCAGGAACTAGATACCCACATTCAATTATATATTTTAGAGTTCACAGCACATTATGAATGAATTAGAACTATTTTTATTTTACATATTTTGGTATAATTACATATTTTTACATATTTTACCTATTACGACATACTTCTTACATATTTCGCTACATTTTAAAATATTTATAGGTCGAAAAGGAAAATTTCGGATGCGCGTTTATAATATGTGTTACGGAATCATCTTTCTTACAAATCATTATTACATAATTAAATCATAATTACATATTTGTCGGAATGCCCTAATTCCCAATCTGATCCACCCTTCAAAGCTCGCTGTGTTTTTTCTCCTCTTGTTTATTTTTCGCGTTGCTATGGTGTATCCTCTGTGTATCTGCACCATAGAAACCCACGTATATATATATATATATATATATATATATATATATATATATATATATACATATATATATATATAATATTTCGAATTAAATTCTTATATGTGGTGAATCCTAGTGTACAATTACTCCAGTACAGATAGAACATATTTTCAGCCACTCCAAATCCTTAAGAACTGATCGGCGACGTTCTATGATCGGAAAATGCTTGTAGAGAACAATTTTCTGAAGCGTTTTTCTGAATGTGCGCAATGCAGCTTCGTTGGCGGTGGCTGCGCCGCATCCCTCCGCTTCCGCCCCCCGCCGCAGAGCGACGTTCCTGGAGCGCCTGTAATATATAGGCCGCGATGGGACCACGTGGCCTCCCTTGCGGCTCACCGCACCAGCGACCAGCACATGCAATACATCTGCAGTCACACAACCATACATTTCTCGCAGGCTGTGTAATCTCGGAAACACCATGTTCAGATTTTGTCACAATACTTGGTTTTTCTAACGAGGCATCTGAGAGGAGTATCTCCACGGTGAAATATGGCACGGCTTTTCACATCTTTCTCGGTCACACCGCTAGAGTCGTTTGATCTGCAGCACTGCTCGATAGGGTCGCGATCATGCGACATCTTGGACCGAGCAGGACCGAGAAAGACACAAAAAGTCGTGCCATATTCCATCTTGGAGATAGTACCCTCAGATGCCACGTTAGAAAAACCCAAGAACAACACGCGGTTCGGGCTCACTTCATTCAATGGCAGCATAGTTCGTTACTTTCTCGTTACACGTACGTAAATATAAAATAATAAGTATAGAGAAACATAAGTAATGCTCCCAAAAATCCATTTCGAGATTTTCACTGTAACACGCATTTTGATATCCACTCATACCAAAACTAGTGGTACAACGATAGCACGCATTTTCTCGCATGTTTTTTTACTTTTGAAATTTTCGAAAATTTAGAGTTCAACAAAAATGAGACACCATTTTTCTAAGCGTCCGGACGCATAGGACACATCCTTTGCTCTAACCGTGGTAAACATTTAAATAAATCTAATGGAGCTACAGAATTACACAGTACACGGTTGCAATTTTCACCTACTCGTTGATTTTCTAAGTTCATTGGTCAGAGCTACATTTGCGGTTTTGACCCACCTTCTTCACAGCTGCCATCTATCTCCGCCCAAAATATATTTTCTCGCATTTTCTCGATGTTCCCTCTGCTAATGGTAAAACTGAAATATGACTTTTGGAATATTATAGAAAGTTAACACATTGCCCTGCCCTTTTCGTTGAAAGAATTGGAGCCGTCTTTTGAGAAAATGTCTCAATCACTTTAATAATTTCAAAATACTTCATTTCGGCCCATGCAGTCGGGAAATATCAATTTTCAAGAAAATTGCCTCAAGGGTTTAGGCGCTATACTTCGATTTTTTTAACGTGGTACTTGACGTAAATCAGCTGCTTCGGTGTCAACCAATCGAGAGCCTGAACCACGATGACGTCACTCTTCACGTTTAAGAAGTTAATTTTCTGCATTTACTGACAGCAATGTTAAACTGCTCCATCGTTTACAAATCATTTTTGTAATACTAATTTGTAAATACTTATCATTTACAAATTCTGTGTAGAGCTTCTGAGAGCAATTAACGAGTCAGTAAATCGCAAAGAACAACATTTATTCACTTTTTCGATGGCTCTACAATATTGTACTTGGGTCCATTGTTACCCCTCCCCCATTCCCAAATGTGTTTGTTAGATACGAAATTATATCCAGGGCCGAATATGTAGATAATGAGGGGTCCTTAAGAACGAAATTATCTTGGGGCCTTCCTCGAGAAAGATTCCCAGGATTTACTAAAAAACATCCCCTATATTGTATTGGGTTAAGACAATTACATTTATAAGCGTCGACTTAACTCAACGGCTCTTCTAGCGTAGAGGTATGGCTCTTAGCGTAGAGGTATGGGTGACGTCGAGTTTGCTTAGAAGAGCTGAGTTCGAGTTTTCACGCGAAAAATATTTTTGGCTGGTTGAAAACACTTTTGCATGTTTATGTAGGTATAATAGAGTGGAGCAGTTAGAAATAAAGCGAGAAAGTATGTCCTGTTAAGCATCACTAGTTTGTGTTCGATATTTCGCCCTTTAAACAAATTGGTCTAGCGTATAAAAAGAGTGGTTTAATTGTGGTATAGTTAAGACTGAGTTATATGGAAGTTTGGCTGACCTGTTAATTATTGGGCTTAGTTGGAGTTTTGCATTAGCCAGTAATATTTTATTATTTATATGCTGTTTCCGTTTTAATTTTTCATCGATTTATAATCCCTGATAGGTTTGTTACACGGGTATGAGTTAAGCCGGGTTTAGACGATACAATAAAACGTAACGATTTGTCTGCAACGACAAGATGCAACGTTTTGTCGAAAATCGGGAGTGCCGTTCACACCTTACGTCTTTTCACTCCAACCCGGCTTCTCCAACATCAGTAGTCTAGCTTTGTGTTTTGTAGCGTTGTCTTTTGTGTGTTGTATCACGCAATGAAGGAGATACTTTTCTGGTCTTTTTATGCTTTTTGCCTTGCAACAAGAGAAAAAAAGAAAAGAAACCTAGAACAAAGTGGTGTCGAAGTTGGCTATTCAAAAAGAAGTTTTATAAGGCTTATATATATATATATATATATATATATATATATATATATATATATAAGGTTTATTAAGATTATTATTATTAAAAAAATTTGTTCGTTTTTGGCGACTTTTTTATTTATTATATTTAATAAATAAAAAAGTCGCCAAAAACGAACAAAAAATTTTTTTAGGCATATCTGGGTTAATGAAAAAAATTAAAAAGTAGACCGCACTGCTCTTAGTAGACCGAACAACAACAATAGTGAGGTTAGATTGCAACGATAAAATGGAGTCACCGTTTACACGCACGGACTTGTCGCTACGATCTAGAGAAATTTATTGAAATTCGCACCAACCTTCAACCAGGCTCCAATTCCGACAAAACGTAACGACCTCTGGTTTACACGTTCCGTCTTGCATGCAACGTTTTGTCGATGCAGGCAAATCGTTACGTTTTATTGTATCGTGTAAACCCGGCTTTAGTTACTTCCTGATTTAATATAAGTGGAATGGAAGGGTTATATGGTCGCAGGGTGAATATTTTTATAGCAGTTTTGTTTGGACTTAATTCGATTTTTATTTTGGAGGCCCAGCTGTCTAGAAGATTAAGATATAATTAAAGTTGGATTTTAGTCTGTTCTAGCGAAAGTCCGGATGCCCAGCTTGCAGTATCATCGGCCAAATGCGCAAGTTTTATTGGACTGCGTTTGAGTAAGTTTGCCACGTACAGGTTGAAAAGCGTTGGCGAGAGCGGCGACACTTGTGGTAATCCTGCCTTAACAGTTTAAGATTTTGATCGGTTATTATTGACCGTTACCGAGGTTCTATATTGTAGGAAATTGGTGATTATTTGAATAAGATAAAAAGGTGGATAAAATATATTTTTTAAATACCTTTCAAGCCGTTAATAGGGACTAGTAGGAAACTGGATCACGGGATCGGTCAATTAATGGAAAACACTAGTTTGCCAACGTTTCGGAATATTTTATTCCATCATCAGGGCTAACAACCAAAAACACAATCACAATAAATAAGGACAAACTCTTCTGAACAACAACATAAAAAAACATGAATGAACATACATGTGGAACAATAATTACACAGATAACTAAATAAATAAATACATTATACACCGTATATCTAAGTTAAGGTCATATAAAGGATACACACCTTACTAATACATATAATGGTCAACCATAATGTTTCTCCACAGCACAACTCCAATACAGAGTTGCTGAAGCACCCACGTCCATAGCAGGTCCGACCATGGCCACGGCCCGAAAGAAAGTGAATGAAAAACCACTGTATTGTCAGGACCACGTGCTAAGCAACTCCATGCCGGAACCATGCGTAACCGGATGATGGAATAAAATATTCCGAAACGTTGGCAAACTAGTGTTTTCCATTAATTGACCGATCCCGTGATCCAGTTTCCTACTACTTATTAACGGTCGTGATTTCTACAATGGTTAATAGGGACATTTACATCAATTTGCATGCATTATTACACTTGTGAGTGGATGTACTTCGAATGACTTGAAATGAAGTATTTCGAAAACTAATAGATCCCAGAGAAAAAGAGCTTCAACTTTTGCATTTACAGTAATGCTTAATCGCCATTTTCGTAAAAACGACTCCGAATTTTACAATGAAAATTTCTATTTAGAACGATTTTTTACTCTTCTTTAATTTTTTGAAGTAATAATTCGGTTGTACTACTAGGAGATCAAAAAGATGGGAAAATGTCAAAAAATGTACTTTAAGCGTCGATAGATTGCAGCTGGTCAGACAATGGAGAAGACCTTAATGTCAGACCACACCAAGGAAATTAGAAAACTTAACTACGAGAAAGTTTGTCCATTTTGTAGCCCCTCTAGTTTGACTTTGTTTTTTCAATTGAATCTCAAATAAATTTTAATGAACGAGATCAAGTTGGAATTAAATCCGCTACTCCCCCCGCGTGACCTTCAATGGTTTCTAATGCAGATTTTACAACATTGATTATTTTGGGTAGATGGTTTATTAACATCGATTTTTTTTATTTTGAGCATCAATGTTTAGAAACATCGATGTATTTAAAAACATCGATGGTTTTGGGTATAAGATTTATTAACATCGATGTATTAATTTTGAGCAACGATGTTTAGAAACATTAACGTGAAATTTGTCATCTTCGTACTAATGTGTCACAGTGTTTGAGTCAAATAAGTAATACTTGATGATGATAAAATTGTTGCGGGATAACATGGGTACCAGTTCAGCAGAAAATCCGTTTATGAAAGTACCATTAAATAATATCGATTCGTTATTTTCTAAAAAGTACCCAACAAAGAGCGAAAATGGGGTGATTATGGTGTTCGTGGCACCACTTTTAAAAACAGTTTTATTGGAGCCGAGGTGCATCGAAAAAATCAAATTGTCATTGAATTATATTTCTTTTCCATATAGCCTACTAGCAAACTAGCAACATACTAGCTACTGTATGTAAACGTGTGTATACAGTAAAATATTTAAATAGCCATGATTTTTAGCAAACTAGCCACCACTTGCACCAACAGCAACTCCTTTGTGATGAACTGAAAGTTAGTTTAATATAAATTATGTAGTACTTACCTTCAGTACTCTTAAGAGAGGTTATTTGGAAATGATCAAAGATGCGAATCATGTGGGTCTGAGAAACATTCATTTAGATTTAGTGTAAAGGAATTTTGACGCACAGCGAATAATGAAACATTTCAAGAAGTCGAGGTCGAATGACCGAGATTGATTCTTTGACTTTTGTATGCAGCCTCTCTTTGAGCGGGTTCAAGAGCTGCGTTGAGCAAGATTTTGTGTTGAAACTGGAGGTCACAGCACCTTTCGCACACGTAGTCTCACACCTAACGGTTAAGACAAGGGTCCCCCAAAGACAAAAGGCTTTCTAATTGCAAAGGAAAATTCACCCTCCGCCATTACATCCGCAGAATTAATTTCTCCATGCAACGGAAATAACTTATGGTGGTTAATATGAATGAGAAATCAATTCAATGTGATTCCAAAGAAGTAGGGAACAAGTTGTCTCAGCTGCCCCCCTGTGAATAGAGGAGGATATCGACCGCGTGGGGGTCGCTGAAAATTTCAACGATGTCCATCAAAAAGAAGGGGACGACTGAAGGGTCAGTAGTCGAATATCCACCGAATGATCTACATAATCACGATACCACTGATTATAAAAATACCTATTAATAAAGTTGATACTATTTTTTCTGATAGAAAGCTACAAATCTTCGAATAATATGTTTTTGTCGTCAAAAACACGGTGTGACGTACAATAGAAAAAAAGGACAATCTGTGTACGGTTTCTTGAGCTGTTGGATATCTGCCCTAAATCATATAAGTTTAATTGTGATTGCAAGTAGCTAGGAGCGTTTTTGATATGAGTTCGTAAGAAAATATTCGTTCATATGTAAAACAAACTTTGCAGAGGCAAATCAGCTATAGATTTTGACTATCATTCCTTATTATGCCATTCGAGAGAGAACCAACTTACTGCCGCGTCATGGAGAACGATTATTTGAATAACTTTACCCCCCCCCCGGCTCAAGAAAACTTAAAAAAGAGTGAAGCTACATTTTCGTCCAAATGCAAAACTAGGGACCATCTCAGCATGAACTCGAACGATCAGACCGGAAGCGGTAGCTCAGTTCATCAACTGATGTCAACTATCTTCCAAGTTCCGCCACAGCATTATTTGGGATACGACTGTTAAACAACAATCTTTTTAGATAAAAAACTATAGTAAAATGCAACTTTTTTATTTTCCATTTTTCTGTAGAAAGAAAGAAGAAGAAAAATAGGGTTCATTTCTAATACAAATTTAAGAATAATTTAAGAATATGTATGTTACATATTACACTTTCAATTCATTTTACGTACTAACAAGTTTGCACTTTCTCAGGTAACAAAGTCCTTTAAACGTTTCTTACCACACATGTTATAAGGCTGAAAGAAAAAAATCCTTCCTAGATTTATCTTACATGACATTAAATACTTCTTTAATTCGTGCTATTTGTGAAATTCGGAAATACTACAATAAGCAGTAAAATCTTTGCCAAAATATTTGGTATTATTTAGTGTTAAACCAGTGCTCGAATTTGATGTTTTTTCAAAATTAGTCTGGTATGTTTGATAACTGCAAATGTAAAATGCACCTTTAGTAATGAAGAACCCTTTTAGTAATAAACACTTCTGGCCATATTACAAAATATTGTTCATATTTAATTTTCAAATGTTGATCAATAACGTAAAAAGCCATCAATGTGTTACTATTTAAGAAAATTAGATTTATGCTGGATGTATATATTGGTTGTTGACAAGCTTCATATTTTCAAATTTGAAACCAATATTGTATACAGAAAATGATTTACAATGAAAATATGAAATTTACAGTAAGGAAAATCAATACAAGTATTGTTATCCTCCTTTGTTTGGTTTTACACATGCTCTCAAAGTACATCTTGCAATACCATTAGATTCACAGAAACAATCATTACATCCATCTGGTGATTTAAATGATGAACCAGGGACACATCGTGATGTATTAGGAACGCAACCTCGCCTAGTACACTCAGCTATACCTTTGCTATTACAGGTGCAGTCATTGCATCCATCCGGTGCTTTAAACGTTGTGCCAGGGACACATCGCGATGGGTCAGGATTGCAAGCTCGCTTAGTGCACCTTGGGGTACCATTGCTAGTGCAGGTACAGTCATTACATCCATCCGGTGCTTTAAAAGTTGTACCAGGGACACATCGTGAAGAGTCACGAATGCAATCTCGCTTAGTGCATTTAGGTATGCCATTGCTGGAGCAAGTGCAGTCATTACATCCATCCGGTGATTTAAACGATGAGCCAGGAACACATCTTTCTGGCTGAACGGAAACGCAAGCTCTTTCCGTGCAAGCAGCTCTACCATTTGGGGTGCAAAAGCAGTCATTACATCCGTCCTCTGACTTAAACGATGTACCAGGAACACATTTTCTTCCGGAGGTTTCTGAATTATCACCTAAAAAAATTGCATTGCATTAATTAAAAATTATAAGACATTTATGGAATAAGCAGTAGAAGTAGGAGGAGTGGGTTTATTAAAAAAATATAAACCATTGTCAAAAGATTCACTACCGTCTTAGAATTTCTCAGTTCAGGATAATTTAATTCCAAACACAAATGTATTCTAATGTGCTAACATTTTGAAGTAATATTTTTTTCATCGGGACAGTATAAGTCAAAAAAACATAAATCAAACCAAATAAACCAACCAAACAAAAGAACAAATTCAAGAAAACAAATAAACTAAAGAAAAATAATAATACGAACCAAAAAGTACAATACACGGGGTTTCACAAACATTAATTTTATACATACTGTAAAATATTATGTAAATGTAACACACATATATATATATATATATATATATATATATATATATATATATATATATATGTGTGTGTGTGTGTGTGTGTGTGTGTGTGTGTGTGTGTGTGTGTGTGTGTTGTTTGTTTGTGTGCGCGCGTGCGTGTGTGTGTTAAGTTGGTTCAGAAACTCAAAAAGATATATACCGATTGAACTCAAATTTTGACACGATATACAACTCGCTTCAATCTATTTTTATCTATTTTTCGCGTCAGTAACATACCCGCAACCACGAGAAATGAGCTTTTTTTTAACGGTCAGCTGTGTACCAGCAACCGTGCCATTTGCCGAAAGTGAGGGGAACACTCGCCATACTAGCTAACGACAACCGCAGTCACATGTGAAACATTACCTGTTCTCATTTACATTGTTTACTACCAAAAAAAATGTCAGTACAACAAAATATAACCAAGGTTGGAAAGTTAATTATTTTGCCATCTTCATACATAGGCAGTCCACGTCAATGCAGGAAAACGGATGCCGAATTGCTCGTATGCTCAAGATACAATGGCATCTTAACGGTGAGAGACGGAGAGAGGGAAAGAGAGACAGAGAGGGAGAGACACGGAGATAAAGAGAGAGAGAGAGAGAGAGAGAGAGAGAGAGAGAGACGGAGAAGGAAGGAGAAAGATGGAGATGAAGGGCAGAACAATGTCTGCTGGGTTCCGCTGGTTACTTAATAAAACACTAGATATCATGAATAAATCCCACAACCAATGGCGGCTCGTGCTTGGGTTGCACGAGGTTTCAGAACCCTCAGATAATGGGAAAAGTTCATATATGTTCATTTAATTTTTCTGTTAATGAATTCAATATTCAAGATACTACAGCAATATCAATGTATATGAAATCATTTTGAATATTGGTTTAGTGGTGAGTTGTAGTTGACATTTACATAATCGAAATGATTGAAGGCGTTGTCTTTGTCAACAATATTCATAATATTCTCAACATTTCTTGCTTAAAATTAAAAAACTACTATAATACAAAAAGATCTAACTCTCCGTCCCCTTCTTTCTTCCATTCTTTCTTTTCTTTAATTCTTCTCCTTTCATTTCTTCAGATGTTTTTAAATTATGTAACTCTGTTAATTCTAATTTTATATTTTTCTTGTATCAGAAAACTGAAGCCATCGAAAGCTGCTCTTATTGAAATAAATAATATTGTTGACAATGACAACGCCTTCAACGCCATCATTTCGATAATCATTTTGAAACCAAAGAGCGCCCAACTAGCATTCTCTCCGCCCTATGGTGCACTTCCAGTTGTTTTTTTATTATGTCACGCTCTTGGCTCTATTACTGAATTTATTCTTTGTCCCCACGCTTCCACATGGAACCTTCGGTTGGGGTCTTGTCGCCGAGCGCTTGGCGGCGACCAAGACAGTCCGAAGAAAATGCCAAAATTCTGTTTTCGCCTGACACCAGCTGCAACTTAACTTTTAGGTACTCGCGCTGTTTTGTCACAGAAGTTCCAGCGCGGCGTACTTTGTACGCCAAGCCTATTTTGTTAGAAAAATGAACTCTGCAAGACCTGAATAATATTTTGATGTAATTTTTATTTAGTTTTATTTGAGATGTATACATTTTACAATATTAATTTAAAAAATAATCATATAAAATTTAGCATATTAGTCTTCAGAACGATTTCTGTATTTAATGTCTTTAAGAAAATGTTCGTTGCTTTCAAATTTGTAGCACCAGTTAGCAGTAAGTGTAGTAGTAATTAAAGTAGAGCAGTATTTTGCCATCCCGCAAATGTGACAGTAATTTACTAATTTTGTTGTGGTTATTCTTGATTATCATGACTTTCAATTTTTGTAAAATTGCAGACAAGCGGTGTTTTATTTCACTTTACAATCTTGTCTTTACCAATGAACTCATCTCTATATTTTAAACCGCTTCTTAACTAATCGCTAGCATAATCAAGCTCAGAACACGTGTCATGTTCACTCTCGGCCACTACTTCCTTCTTAGAATCACTTGCAGCATCGCTAATTTCGTCTTTTGACGACTCCTCGTGTAATAATTCACATACCTGTTTTTTCGATAAATTATTCATCTCTGTATTGTTCCTAATAGAAAACAAAATAAATTAGTTGAATTATATCAATAATTTTTTTTAATCTTATAATAATTAAAAGAAAATAAAAACTCGCATTGGTACCCGCGCAGCATAGAAAGTACGCTAACGGACACTTTCCAACGGAAATACAATTGTTGAGCCACTGCAATATTCTTACGCAACCGAGTATCCAGGAGGACACAGCTGAATGCCTTCTGAGAGGTTAAGTCAAATGTCAGAACGCGCGCTGATGTTATCTGACATCTAGGGCGACAATAGTTCCAGTGGCGTATGTCAAGTACGCCAGCACGAGTAACTAAAGGTTAATTTTATGAATTTCGAATGTTATTGAAAGTACACAAAGTCAGTCAATTATTTATGCATTGAATGCATTATTTATTATATTTGGAGAATTTGTTTTCATTGTATATTAGGCTTGTTGATGAAAAACTACAATATTAGTTCTTTGTGTAAAGTTGGCCGTTCTGGAAGGATGTCCCTTTCTGTCTCTCACGGTGGGTGCATATTTCCTGTCATGGTTACATCTGAGTTACAGTCTGAAAGCGTTGTTGTGAATATGAGTGAGTGTCGAACTTCATTAGTACAATCATACCAGGGTAGTGAAATTTTCAAAATAAATAATTTGTATAAAACGCGTCCGAACAATAGTGTTTGTTGCTAAGTGCTGGTGTGCAAACACCGTATTTCCGAAATCATGTTCTTCTTACTTTCTCGTATACATACGTGTATACGGAGTAATATACGTAGTAATATACGCAGCATAGAGAAAGTTATGAAAAGCTGCGGAAAATCGATTTCGAGATTTGAACGGAACACACGTGTTGAGGTCCCCTGATACCGAAAAAGTTGTTCTTTCCAAAACGTCCGTTCGTCTATCTGTCTGTCCGTCTGTCTTTCTGGTGTATGTGAACAACACTAGCGTCTAAACTATGGGTAGAATTTTTTTTCAAATTGAAGAAACCACTGTCGATCTGGCCTTATTCAAAGTTTTGCGATTTTGAAAAGCATTCATTAAGTTTTCTGTGAAAATGTATTCAAAATTTCACTTTTTTCATTAATGCTCAAAAGACTTTTTCTCAAAATGGTTCCAAATTGTTCAACAAAAATGTACTTAAAGAATCTGATTTTACCTTTTTATAATATTCTAGAGTGAAAAAATGAAAATATATCTTTTAGGCGCCAAAACATGACAGCTGAGAACAAGGTGTGGAAAACCGAAAATACAGCCCGGACTGAAGATATAAGGAAATAAACTAGTACGAGAAAGTCAGTGCTATTCCGTAGTAATATTAGATCAATTTTTTATGTCAATTCACAAGATAAACTGTATTCCTTTTCATAACTGTTATCCGTTTTAATGGAAATTTACTTACCTATATTTTTATGAGATTATTCTAAAATCCCCATAACAATTTCTTAAATATTTTCTCTTTCCAACGCATGCCACTTAAAATATTTTCAATTGTTTTCAACTATACAATCTCATTCAAGGTTTAAATATATTGTGGCCTTAAAAAAGGGTTCTAACTGCACTGAAGTAAGTTTTACCAGAAAGGTATTTGAAGCTGAAGCTTTAATTTAAATAAGAAAATCGCAAAGTAAACACTGTGATTTCTAACAATTTTCCTTTCCTAGGAGGATCCTTTTTGGCAGTAAATTTGAGAAAAAAATAAATACTGGAAGTACACTAATTTTAAATGTAGTGTGATAAACCAAAATGATGAATCATCTTGTTTATAAAAATGTCATTTATATGAAGTAGGATAATGGAATGTCAAAAGACGATCGCGAGGGCGGTCGCTATGTGACAAGTAAACAACCGGTGTTAAAGGTCATTTTTGCTAGGTGAAGAGGATGTGGAAGTGACCGGACGGAGGCGAAAATAGCATTGTTTTGGTTAGACAAAAGAGGATGATATGGAGTTCTGATGCTTTGGGTTTCTTGAAGAACAGTGACATTCTCTCTAGCAACGCGGTAATGAGCGGGTCGGCTCCAGACATTTCACCAAGTCGAAGAAAGGCTGTTGATGGACAACCAAATCCGATGCAATAACTTGTAATATTATTAAGTCTATCGTTTCTTGTATTAGGATAAAACGTTCTTGTGGGAAAAGACGAAGTAATTGTACAAAGCAATAGTCAGTAGGTGTATAGGTGTCCACCCGTGATGCGAGTAAGGAAAGTAACGGATAATAATAGTATCGCTGGAAGAATTTGAACATGATCGCGAACATTAGGCGGAGAACTTTGTGAAGAAGGAAGATTCTGCTGCGACGACGGAGAAGATTCTACGGGGCGCCATCGAATGGAGAAGTGAAGAGCGCACGAAGACCCGCGAATATTACAAGGTTGATTTATAATTATTACAAGATAGAGAGAGCTGGTCATGATCAAAGATAATTTCATTTTGAATTAACGATGTAACAATTCACGTTTAACTTTTATTTGAATCATATTTCACATTATAATAAATTCCAAGTTGTTACTTTAAAAGAAAGCTGATTATCATTATTCGTTACGTGCAATCCAGTAGTAGATATTTTGATAAGATTTTCGGATTCCTCGCCACTCCGTATGGATGACAGATTGAGTAATTGGTTGCTGAGTAAGTATCAACAATTACGAACTTCGAACCCAATTAATTGAGCTAGCACGTCATAATTTTGGATGAGAAATATTAAAATTACGTAGGAAACATCCGGGTTACAGTCGTAATTATTTCCTGGCGCTCAAATCAATAACTAAATTATTCGGAAAATAATTACGAGTGTCATTCAAACGAAACGAGTCATGAATCTAACTTAAATAATAATTCGTAAAATTACGAATTTTGCTGAGACAGAAGAAGGGCTTGTTTCAGTATTTTTGCAAACGGAACTACTTAGCTCGAAAATAGGCTTTTAATTTACTATTGTGCAGTTATAACCTGCATTTGACTAGAGGTGCCACAAAATAACAACTAGAAAATGAAAACATTTCTTTTGAAACATTTCCGTCAAACGTTGCAAACTGTTGAAATATGGACAATATTTCTATTAATTACTAATAACATATTGTGAATGCTGTTATTATTCGTATTATATAATTAGCAATGCAGTGCGGCGTTTGTAATATGATTTATGTACATTAGGCATCCATTTTATCATTGACTTTATATCTGATATTTTTTCTTTTGAAAGTTTTAGTGAATTATTACAGATGTGCAGAGGTAGATACGGTGGACATGAGCATTCTTCCAAATACGTATTTTTATTGTTTTTTAAAATTTATTTATTTTGTCAACGAACAGTAAAAACTGTATGTGGCGTTTGGGAGAAAGTACCATCTGCGCACGTTTTCTTTAGCTCTTGAATCACTTCACATTTTAACAGACATAAGAAAAAGATGAATAAAAGTTATAAAAAGTAAAACAAAATATATAATAATAATAATAATAATAATAATAATAATAATAATAATAATAATAATAATATAAAAAATAAAATTAAAAAAGCACGAGATTAGCAACTTTTGAAAAACTAGTTATTTTCGCTCCCGAGATAAACAAAACTTATTCGCGTCGGTAATCAAGCTGCAGACATATTTGTTGTTGTTTTTTTTGCATTGCTAACAAAATAGTAACATATCCCCGGCTCTACTCCTACCACTACAAGCAAAAGGAGATCTCAACAAAAGGTGCGTTTAGTTAATCTACATTTATGACTAGAAACTAAACAAGGGGCCATCTGAACATTTGCTCTATGGATCAGGTAAACTGGACAAAATCCTGATTGAGATGAGGGTCACTGACCTGGAAGCTGAGGTACATTATTTGTTCCAGCATGTTAAGTCTTTTTTTAATTATACAGTAGAAATGAAAACCAATGCATTATACATCATTATTAAATTTGTTTTCTTTTTGATGTTCAGTATAGTCTATAATTGTAAAAACAGTTATGTAGGAGAAAATATTTTATTTTTAATTTAATTTTGCCAATTTCAATAGTGATCTGTTGATTTCTGCGAAGTGCCTTGTCATAAAATGAAATTTTGCATGAAAATGTGTTCTCATCGTTAAGAAAGTCACTTTTGACAAAAATTAGATTCATAAATTAATAGGCAAGCCAAGGACTGTGATTTGGTTTCAAATTATTGCTAACCACATCATTTCCATATAAATATCAATTTAATGCAAGGTTTTGTAATGATAATTAATAACAATTGTCGACTCAAAAGGTTAATTATCCAAAAATCGAGTGTTACTAAAAATAAAATATAGTCATTTAATTTATACCAAGAACAAGCAAACAAATTTTAAATTAATCTTAAGTAAACTTAACAAATTTTAAATATTACATTAATGTTAAATGCATCGGTCGAATTGATGATTAAGCGCCCTTCTGCAGTTGCGCAGTGGTGTAAGAAATATTGGTCTGTTAACTAGCTGCTTGAGGGACAGATTTTCTGATATTCTATACTTATGATTAGATATTTCTTACAACGTGGGTTGCCTACGGAAATGGTGGCTATCCTTTCTAAGGGTCGCAAATATGGCTAACACATCGTCAGAAGATTTCTATCTCCTTGTTAAGCATTGCTAATGGAAACCTGCTCTTGAACCGATGACACAAGTGCAATGAAGTATGAAGTAAAACGTAGTATGACACAAGGGCGGAAGTGTTGCATTACACATTCGAATTTCCAGCCTCGGCTTTGACCGTCACATCTACAGGAAACATCTCACTCGTAATGTAACGTCTCAATCGTAGTATTTCCGCCCTTGTTGTGTAAATTAGTGCTGCGACATCGATGTACAAAATTAAAACATTCATAATACAACGACCAAAAGCCATCGATTTTAAAGCTGGTTTCGTAAACATTAAATTCATTCGCATCAATATTTAATTTGGCAGTGGCCTAGTTACTTATAATTTATAGTACCTAGTTACTTACTTTATAATTAATATTTCAGTGAAAACAAAGTTAAGAAACTCATCTCCCTGTGCGAAATTTATGGAAAGATGTAGGAGATATCAGGGCGTTGTGAATCATCACTAGTGAGACAGTCTTCTCGATGAAGGTAGTATAAAGAACGTTCGTTTAAATCAAACACAAAAACATGTTATTATTTCATATTTTAATTTTTATAACATTTTTATTACGGAAATTTTGTTTTAAAATTTTGTCTATCCATGTTTTAAAAATACGCATTTAATATATCGATGTTTCTATAAAAGTATCGATGTTTGGCACACATCGACATCGCATTGCTAGTATAGATATTCTCCCTGTGCAAAACTTCCCTATTTCTTATCTACAGTGGAGTAAACAAAGGAGTAAGAAGAACGAGGCTGCTATCTACCAGAGGAAGTAGTACCTTTGACCGGAAGTTTGCGCGCGGTGACCGCAGCGGCCGCCAGGACCGCCACCAGCGCCACGACAGCAGAGCAGCGACGCGCGGGGCAGGCCATCGCAAAAGACAGCGTGCGGCGGCCGCGCGCGCCCTCTTAAGCCCGCACCCCCCCTCCATTTCCTCCCCCTTCCCCCTCCAGCGCGACAGTCCGAGTTCCTCACAGTCAGAGCAATACTTGGGTTTTCCTGACGTGGTGGCTGAGAATAATATCTTCAAGATAGAATTCGGCACAACTTTTTGCGTCTTTGTTGGTCCTTCCGCAAGATGTCGCATGATCGCGATCGCATCAAACAGTGCTGCAGATCAAACGACTCTAGCGGCAGAACTGAGAATGACTTCAAAAGTCGTGCCGAATTCCATCTTTATCCATTTCTACCCTCAGCCGCCACGTTAGAAGAACCCAAGTATAGAGAGCGTATACCGACCGCATCCCACGGTCAACATTTACTACGCCGTTTCTCCACTTCCCTAAAAGGTAAACCTGTAGCCCGACTCCATCCCGTTCTGCTTTCCCCCCTAGTATGGGGATTGATGGCTACGTTTCCCATTGTCTGCTTAGAATCACATTGATCGATTATACTCGTAATTCATCCACTTCTGTCTGTTGTCAAGAATCATTTGCAGGTCGTTTTAGAGCACTGCCGAAGTTGAAAACCACCGCTTCAAAGTTTGTGCAAACACAAGCCTGAAATCATCTATCACCAGCATCTTCTTACGTTGCTGACTTACACAATATCGACGGTTCTGTCATGTTTGCCCGTGTGCGAGGTTTACTCTGGAGTTGCGTGAGAACATCGGTTTGCGCTACTTATAAATGAAAATACCGTACTGGCACGAATAGAAATACCGTACTGGCACGAAAGGACATTATTGACTTATCTCTCCAATTCTTTGCCAATTGAACATGGGGTCCCACAGGGTTCGATCTTAGGTCCTATCCTCTTTCTATTGTACGTAAACGATATGCCCTCATCTATTATAAACGGAAGAACAGTTCTGTTTGCCGATGACACGAATGTTCTTTGCAAAAAAGAAACAATAAATAGTACAATTTCAGAAGTTTCAAATTGGTTTTGTAATAACAAATTAATGGTTAACGAAGGAAAAACTGTCTCAATGCAATTTTGCGTTTCAAATCGGCAATCGTATGCTCCATTAAAAATTAACAATATGCAATTAGCTGGTGTTAAGGTAACAAAATTTCTAGGTCTCTCAATTCAATCAAACCTCAAATGGAATGTACATATAACAGAATTAAACACTAAATTAAGCTCATTATGTTATGCATTCAGAATTCTTTCTAATTCTGTCAGGCTTCATGCAGCTCGTTGCGTGTATTTTGCAAATGTACATTCCCGCCTGAGATATGGCATAATATTTTGGGGAAGCTCATCCTTTAGTTCCCAGACATTTAGATTGCAAAAGAAAATTATCCGAATAATGAAAAAATCCCATTCACGTGATCCGTGCAAGCCTCTTTTCATTGAGCTTGGAATCTTACCGTTGCCTTGCCTATTTATTTATGAGTCTGTAGTATTTGTCAAAACTGACTTACTTAACGGTGGGAACATATTTTCATGTAATACTGATATTTATAGTTACAACACTCGACGTAGAAATCATGTTCATCAAGTGTCAGTATCAACAGCTCACTACAAGAAATCCACATACAATACATGTACGCTACTTTACAATGCATTGCCAGATGAAATTAAACAATTAAAATTGGTACACAAATTTAAATTAAAAGTAAAATCTTTTCTGCTGCAAAACTGTTTCTATACAATTAGAGACTATACTGATCGCCAAAAAGAAACATAATGTTTACTTTAACAAAAACAAGATATAGTATAATGAATTAGTTTACATTTGCATTGTATAATTTAAAAAAAAGACTCAATATGCCTGTAACAAATAATGTACTTCCGGGTCAATGACCCCCATCTCGATCAGGTTTTTGTCCAGTTTCCCTGATCCATTGAGCAAATGCTGAGATGGCCCCTTGATTTGCTTCTGGACGTAAATGTAGCTTCACTATGCGCACGTTTTGTTGAACTTTCCTTTGCTTGTAGTGGTAGTAGAGCTTAGGGTGAGTTTCTATTTTGTTAACAATACAGAAACATCAAGTCTGTTCGTTTCTTTACCGTTAAAAATAAGTTTCTATAATTTGGCAACGAAAATATCTAGTTTTTGAAATGTTAGTCTCTCGCTTTTTAAATTTGTTATTATTATTATTATTATTATTATTATTATTAATCTTTCAACTCTGAATAGTTAAATTGTTGGGAAGGGATTCTGAAACTCAAGAAAGCGTGCGCAGATGATTTTCTCCCCCATACGTCACATACAGTTTTTGACTAAATAAAATAAAATAAAAAATATATATAAAGTTTTCATATATATATATATATTGGTATGTCACTATATATATATATATATATATATATATATATATATAGTGACATACCAATATGTGGGACATTGTATTGCGTTACATTTATTGTAAACAGGGTGAATTGTAAGGATAGACATATGTAAATATGGCGGCATAGCAACGGTTGACGAGTTGTCATCAAGGTCAACAAACTTCATTGCTTTGAACCACGGGGCGCGAATACTTGATAAAGTAAACTGTTTGGGGATTGGTCGAGAAAGCAATGACAGTCTGGGGCTCGGCTAGTTGAATTTGTAAGTAATTGGGGGATTGGCTAGGCATGGAATTTTTTCTGACAAGAAACAGTAGAAAGATGGACCGAGTTTTGAAGGGCTGAAAGAGGGGAATATGGATTCATTCCGACCTATGGCGTGGTGCTGTGCGGATCGTGTGTAGACAATTGATGTTGGGAGTTTGGGAATTGTGAACATCTACTTTGGAGCGTATGGTTGTCGGACTTAGAATATTGATGTAATGTGTGGAAATTGGAACTTGGAAATATTTCGAGTGCAGCAGCTAGAATTGTGAACTTAGGTAAATTTGTCGGCAACAGGACTGGGAGTATTTGATGCATATAATAGTTTGCTGAACTTTAATATTTTAAGTATACGCGTGGAAAGAACTGGGAACTTTTAAAAGGAAAATTAAATAAGTCTTATCAACTTGCGGTGAGGATCAGTGACTTGAGTACACTTGTGCCAGAACGGAAGAAAAGAAGATGGCATTTGGACCTGGAGCCATCGATACCGGGAAAAATTGAAAATAGTTCTACGCGGCGACATCGGTCAAGAGCGCGCGAAGACGGGTACTGCAATATGAGGTTTGAGACTGGTCATGACCGAAAGTACGTTCCGTATTATTACCAATGATCACTGAATAAACTTACAAGTTTCTGTGAATAGAAAAGATGATTTTCATTTAGCCAATTCCAGCAAATGAGTTGCTAGAAATAAATATTTGCATTTTAGATTCCTCGGCCCCTCTGTACAGATGGCAGATCGAATAATCGGCTATTAGTAGTCAATAGCGATTATTTCTTATAAGACCCATCGACCCAGTTAGCCGGATATTAATTTATTGGGAATAGCAGTTGAAGATTAATTTTAATAATTGAATTAACGTAATCTTTTTCTGGGCCCATATTTTATAAATTTGGAACGGGTTACGTTGAATTAATATTTAATTATATTAGAAGGGCAGAGGAGAGAAAATAAAATTAGATAGTTTGTTTCAATATATATATATATATATATATATATATATATATATATATATATATACTATAAAGTTTTCATTTGTTTATATACACACACATTCATTTTATTTTACATTGAAAGACAGTACAACAAGTCAGTCCGCAACTTCGGCGCCAGAAATCCATTTCCATTGCTATCAATTTTTGTTTGCTCTTTTTTGTTACTTTCTATACCTCAGACCCATAAAGCGCGATATTCTCTACAAAGTCTTATACAATTTTCTCTTTACACTCTTACTTAATTTATCTTTCCATATCAGTGGATGTAGTTGTCTTAAAGCCACTCTACCTTTTGCAATTCTGTTTCTAATATCTTTCGAACTGTCTCCATTTGCATTTATTTCTGCGCCCAGGTATGTGAATTTTTCACAGGGTTTTACTTCCAAACCATCATCCAGTTTCAGACTTTTAGCCCTTCCTCCTACAACCATGTACTCAGTCTTGTTAAGGTTAATTTCTAAACCCCATTCCGAGTACTCTTCATATAATTCTCGCAGCATGTATAGAGCATCGTCTTTATCTTCAGCGAACAACACCTGAGCATATGCGAAGTGTAGAGAGAACATAGAGTCACCTATTTTAATACCCATATTACTACATTTCTTCCCCCATCTCCTCAGGGCTTCATTCAAATATATTTTAAACAAACTGGGGGCTACACAGCACCCCTGTCGTAAACCTTTATTTATTGAAAATTGTGCTGAAACGTTTCTCCCTACTTTTATTTGGCTCGTATTATCACTGTACATATCTTTAACAGCTCGAATCAATTGCGTATTTACAGTTTGTTTCTCCACTGCCATCCAGAGCCTACATAATGGAACAGTGTCTTAGGCTTTACGCAGATCTATAAACACAAGGTGCGTCTCCAAGTTATGGGTGAGACGTTTGTCGGTTACCTGACTAATACTAAAGACGTTATCAATATATGAGCGCCCCGATCGGAAGCCGCTCTGTTCCTCGACATCAATGAGGTCTCTTTCCAGACGGGTTTTTAATATTTTCCCATACACTCGGGCAATGCTGCCAAGGAGGGTTTACCTCTGTAGTTCTCACACTGTTTCCTATCACCTTTCTTGTAGATGTTAGAGATATATCCTTTTTAGAAGTGCTTTGGTAATTCTTCTCCCATTATTGTACAGTCAGGCAAGAAGATCCAATACTAAACTTGGGCCTTGCTTCAACAATTCAATGTTTACAAATCCCGGACCGGGTGCTTTCCCATTTTTACATCTCTGTATTGTTTTTTCAGTATATCTTACTGTAATATATTCCATATCATGCGGTTTCTCGAGCTCTATGTTAAATGTGTTATTAAATGCGGGCCTACTTTCTTTCAAAATGCTTCATAGATTTAGATGGTATGCACATTTTAAACGTTGAATCGATAGCAGATGAATCTCGGCCCGGGCGTCCAATTTCGTCTTCAGAAGTCAAATGTTAAGACAAAGCATTTGTCTACGGTATTAATGGTTTCATTCATCATGAATTTGTACCAGAAGGTCACAGTGAATTCTACATTTTATTTGGAGCGTCTCGTGAAACAAATCGTGTTCCACCTGAATTATCAGCTCCAGGTAGCAGGTTCCTTCTTCAAGACAATGCACCAGCTAAACGGGCGGGAGTATTTGGCCAAAAAACAAGAGGGTGTGCAATACCTCCGCGTATGCTCCAGATATGTTTCCCTGCGAGTACATTTTGTTCCCAATATTGAAGTTACCATTGACAGGACGACTTTGTTACAATGTACAGTACATTAAAGCTCCTGTGACATCGGCTTTACGGAACGTACCACTCACAGAGGTCGTTCAACTCCTTTCATGATCGTGACATTTACGATATGGATACAGGAGGGATGTTCTTTGAATAATAAACATGAAATATTAAATTACTTTTTCTTTGTTTGGTAATTTGGCTCATTATATAATTGCCGAACTGTGTATTATTTCTAAAACCTGTTATGTAAATATCCAATTTCCGGATGGATTACTATGCATGCATTACACTACCACATTTTCCGGGAGACCGGTCGGGAGCTTAGAGCTTTTCCCGGCTGGGGCAGTGCCTCGTTGGTGGGAGAGTCCTGGTAGGGGGAAACCCCGCTAGCCTACGGTAGGGCGACGCCGGATCTCGCCATCCAGTGCAGGAAGATCACTGCCATCTCCCGAGGAAAAAAGCATGCACTACACTTACGGGTCTAATGACCTAAGCTGTTGACGCACCAGGAATCATTAACCAACCAACCGGATGGATTACTGGATAAGTTTCAGCAAATAAGAAGTTTCGAAGCTGGAAGTTTTGGATGTCTCCACATGTACGCTGTAATATTGTGTATGTTATATTAGCAATAATAAAATGGGAAAATATTTGTTTAAAATGTCGACAACACGCACAACCTGGCGGTAAGGCGGGTAGTATCGGGGTCAAGGTAGGCAACTTAGGCCGAAAAATGGCAAGAAGCAGGGCAAAGCAGAGCAGGCAACAGCAGGTCAGGCCAGGCCAAACTAGGGAGACACGATAATCACAAAGCATTCTTTTTCCTGTCTCGATAGATAATATTGTAAATAAATATCGGAGCAAATAAAAGGATTCGGATTGAAACATCTCGTGAGATTCAATCGCACGGCACTCCACTAGCAAACTTAATTTCCATTTCTTATTTTCGGAAAGGCAACACTGCAAGCGTAGTACATGGCAGAAATCAAGTACAGGACATCCTAATGTATTGAAGGCATGTTCGTGCATCGACTATTCGATATTTAGTTCAATTTAACCCAAAATAAATCTTCACCACTTAGCAGTATTGTATACTCACGCACTGTACCGTGGCAGAGCCGCACAGGGTTGTTGGACTTTGTGCTCTATTTCGAACCTACAACTCTTTTGATTGATTGAGTGATATGCATTCCTGGGCACATGACACGATATGGTCCTGTTAGTCATGGTATATTAGTCCTGTTAGTGTAGTAAATGTTTTAAATTCTCAAAGTGGTGCTGATTCTCTTCTACAGTAAGAAAAGATCCCGCACCGACCTACAGAGCGCCTTGCTGTGAATTTCCCTTCAGTGCTACAGCCACGTCTGGCTCCAAATTCCAGACTGATCTCTTGGCATATGTGAGAGTGTAGTATGTATGTGTAAGAGTGTATGTAGAAGAGAAGGGGACTTAAGAGGAGGGGAACATTATACTCGGTCTGTGTCCCGTTTGTTAGGGAACTCTTCCAGCATTTTCTTGGTGTTGATAAAAAAAATAAGGAAAACCACCGATGATAGCAACCGGCCGGTAGAATTCTGCACCATGCGTCGGCTGAATCCGACCTAGCTAGGAAATTCTGCATATTTGTGGTCATGCGGACTGCAAATTGATGTGTGGTAAAGATCAAAACCTTCTCAACTACAACTACTTGCCCTTACTTCGTAAGAACAGAAAGCATTGTGCGCTCGAAAAGGGCGAATTTTCGACAAAAACATTCTTATTCCCAGTCCCTGCTAACGAAAAGTGAGTAAATCTTGTTCCTATACAGTAAGTCACTTCCTCTAACCGTTTTTCAGTCAGAATCCATATTTTCTGGGTCCTTGATACCGAAAAATCGATTGACGACTAAAGTCTCTTTCTGTCCGTCCGTCCATTTGGCCGTTCTTTTGTGGTCAACGTTAGCGCTTAAATCGTTCTGCCAATGAATTACAGAATTAATATTCCCCGATAGATTTAAGTGAACTCGAGGCCCTTTTAGGTTGAAAAGGATATATTGATTTTGAAGCTTCGATTTTCAAAAAAAGTTTTATCAAAAAATTTGGAGCCATTTTTTAGATTTTTTTAAAAATGTGTTAAGGCTTTCTGTAATGATCTCTCCAAAGTCTAAGTATCATCGCCCAAGTACATTTTTTGAGATTTTCTCAACTTTTCGGTTACTTAATAGTAGAATCGAAATATTACTTTAAGAATATTACAGAAGAGTAAAACATCGTCCTAAATAAAAATTTTCATTAGTTGCCTTTTTTTTAAAAAAAAAAGTGATCAAGCATTACTGTAAATGGGAAATTTGAACCTCTTTTTCACAGCAATCTTTTGTGTTATCGAAAACTTCATTTGAAGTCATTTGAAGCACTTCCACTTACAAATACAATAATGTATAGAAATCCTTATAAAATGTGCATATGAACGGTGTGAGAGATATTAAAAAAATACATTTGTGTAAGTTTTGAAATAACAAATAAATAGATCAATACAGCTTTTATGTCATCGTATAGGTTTCGTTTGACACTAACCCTAGCAAAGATTTAAAGAACAAAGTTGCAGCCGTTTTTGAGAAAATATTTTTTTGTGTTATTTTAAAAATAATGCAAATATTGCACACTATATTCCACGGAAACTACTAAAATAATCAAAACAATCTACGTGACCTTAATGGGAGAACTATTCATGGACCACAAATTTCATTTTAAGGAAAAAGCTCTGTCTTCAATTTCGTAGTTATAGCTTCCTAAAAACAACGAAAAAATTCAAATTTTCGAAAATGCAGTCAACCGTGAACATCAGACCTATGCCACCATTATAAGTGCATTTTACTCTATTCTTTCAAGAAAATTAAAAAAAAATTGTTTTCTGCCGAAAATCCGCCGTTTTTTCATGCATTACATAACTTTCTCTATACTACATATATTACACCGTATATACGTACGTAAAAGAGAAAGTAACTAGAGGTGTTACCGAATGGCACAGTCCTTCTCGAAGTTAAGTTTTTTTTTAATTTCCTTGGTGTGGACTGACTTTACGGTCTGGCCTCATCCACTTGCCAGCTGCCATCTAACGCCACCCAAAATATATTTTTTTGACATTTTCTTAACTTTCCGGTTTCCAAATAGTATAACATAAATTATATTTTAAGAATATTAAAGAAGGCTAAAACATGCTAAATAGCAATTTTCATTGAAAAATTTGAAGCCGTTTTTAAGAAAATGGCGATTAAGCATTACTTTAAATGCGAAATTTGGAGCTCTTTTCACAGGAATATATTGAGTTTTCGTCCAACTTTATTTTAAGTCATTTGAGATACTTCTACTAATAAATGCAATAATGCATACAAATCGATGGAAATGTACATATTAATGGCGTGAGAGATTCTTCAATAAAATTACAATTGTGTCATTTTTGAAAAAAACAACAACAAAAGAATACAGCAAAATTAACTTTACGTCATACTAAACAGTGCAATTAGCACTATTCATTGGGAAATTTTGAAGAAAAAATTTGTAGCAATTTTTGACAAAATGGCGTGTGAGGGTTTCTGACAATTCGGAATTTAGAGCTCATTTTTACAGAAAACGGTTGAGTTTTCGAGAAACATGATTTGACATTATTTAAAGCACATGTACTCATTAATCTAATAAAGTGTAGAAATCGCCGCTAATGTAAATATTTTCTATGTGAGAGAGAAGTAAAAAAGTACATTTTTGTAATTTTTGAAAAATCAACAAAGAATTAAGCAATATGGTGTTTATGTTATCGAATAGGGTACATTTGTTACTACCAACAATTTAGAGAAAAAATTGGAGCCGTTTATGAGAAAATCTTTTTTTGTTATTTTTTAAAATTGCAAATATTGCACTAATGCACGAAATATTCTAAAATTTTCAAAAAAATATGCATGACCTTAATGAAAGATTTATGGACAACAAATTTCATTTGTAGGATAAAAACTTTATCTTCGATTTTATAGTTCTAGGAAGACGACGAAAAAAAATTCAAACTTTTGCAATTTACGAAATTTCAGAGTTAACCGTGGAAACCGGATCTATGCTACTTTTATTACTTGTTCTTACAAGAAATTTAAAGGAACAATTTGAAGCGGATAATAAGAAAAGTTTGAAAATGTCCAGCGGGCTTCGTGTAAAGTAACCCCAAATTTTAAAGAATGTTTTTCAAAAGTTCAAAGCTTGAACTAGGGCCAGATGGATAGGATTTCTTCAATTTGGAAAAGATCGTACGTGTGGTTTATCCGCTACGTTTTTTCACATACGACATACAGCCGGACTTTTTTTCTTAAAAAAAAAAAACAACAAAAAGCATGTATTTCCGTTGAAATCTCGAAATCGATTTTCCGCAGCATTACATAACTTTTGCTATACTACGTATGTACGTATGTACTCGTACGTATGTATACGAGAAAGTAACTAAACTAATTTGGACAAGATTGTGCACATGGTTTAGGCGCTAGTAGTGTTCACAGACGGACAGACGGATAGAGAGACGGACGGACGGACGGACGTTTTCAAAAACAAACACTTTAGCGGTATCAGCGGACCCCAGAACGTGTATTTCCGTTCAAATCTCGATATCGATTTTCCACAGCATTACATAACTTTCTCTATACTACGAATATTACTCCGTATATACGCATGTATACGAGAAAGAAAAAGGTAACTACCTTCAATAATGTTGTTTTACAAAGACATTCAGAGTTAATAGTGAAAACTGGATCTTCTTTATTACAAAAGTACACAAATTACAATAATTTGATACTTTGCCACATTTATAGGTGTGTTTCACTGTATTCTTAGAAGAAATTTAAAGAAAAAATTGGATTCATTTTTCAGAAAATGTATCAGTGGAACCCAAAAACTACTTTTCCGTTGAAGTCTCGAAACTGTTTTTCCGAAGTATTACATAACTTTATACCAAGCCTATACAGGGCATATAGTGACACGTAACTAGTAGTGCTATCGCAGAACGTTCTTTCTCACATTAGTAACAGTTACGAAAAATTTATAATACTGCAATATTTATGCGTTGTTGACCTACTCCTTGTCTCAGCTTGCCAACAATCAATGGTATGTATATATTTTATAAGAAATAATAATAATAATAATAATAATAATAATTATTATTATTATTATTATTATTATTATTATTATGATTATTATGTATCGAATCGATCATCTGAGGACTACGCGAACGTGCAACTGTACCTACCCACGCCTAGTCATATTTTCCCGGAGTTAAGTGCACGTTACTTTCTTTAGGGGGGTATCAGCATTTCTAGGCTGAATCCATTTTTCCACGTCAAGGTCGTTAACCCTGGGGAGATGAGGTATTAATTGATGATGATGATGATGATGATGAAGGATGAATGGACAATTACAAACATATAGACACACACAAACAGCCATGCCCTGGACGGGATTTGGACCAGCGACCCTTCAGGCACGTGGCAGCTATGGCCCTTCGAGCTTTGCGACCTCGGCTACTCGGACAGGCATTATTATTATTATTATTATTATTATTATTATTATTATTATTATTATTATTATTATTATTATTATTATTATTATTATTAGCAATAAAAGGGTAATGATGCGAGAATAGTTTTTTTAAAATACGGAGCGTGCGCCTGGCGGTGGCTGCGCCGCCTCCTTCCGCTTCCGCCCTCGGCCGCCGCGCAATTGGCGCCCAGCGGAGGACGCGGTCGGCGCCGCTTCCTCACCTGCGGCGCACCGCAACAGCCACCGGCGTAGCAGGAAGCGGTGATCGCAGGAAACCACGTCCAGATTAACGGCGTGAGAAATATTTTAAAAAACAAAAGAATACCTAAAAATGAACTTTTCGACATATTAAACAGTGCAATTAACACAATCCACTGGAAAAATTTGAAAAAAACAACTCAGAATTTTTTTAAAACTGGCGTTTCAGTGTTTCTGAAAATGCGAAATTTTGAGCTCGTTTTTACAGACAAGTTTGAGTTTTCGAGAAACTTTATCAGACACCATTTAAAGCACGTGTACTCGTAAATGCAATAATGTTTCAAAATGGCGCTAATGTAAATATTAACGACGTGTGGGGCTAGTAAAAAAATTGTAAAAAGGTTTGTAATTTTTTTAAATACAAAAGAATAGAGCAAGGTGCCGTTTATGTCATCTCATAGCACTATCCTCAATAAAACTTTAAAGAAAAAAAAATTGGAGCCATCTTCGAGAAAATTGAGTTTTTATTATTTTTTAATATTGCACTTATTGCACGCGGAAACTACTATTTTTTAATGTACATGACACTAATGAAAGAACTAAATATCGAGAACAAATTTTACTTGAAGTAGAAATCTCTTTCTTCAATGGTGTAGTTGTAGGAAGGCGCCACAAAAATTCCATATAAGACGAGATTTTACTCTTATTTAATATTTAATAGTAATATTTCGAATCTACTATTAGAAAACAAAAACTATTGCGTGCAATGGGTGCAATTTTAAAAAAATAATAAAAACAAAATTTCTCAAAAACGGCTTCAATTGTTTCTTTAAACTTTAGGCAGGAATAGTGCTAAATGTACTCTATAAGATGACATAAACTCCATATTACTCTATTCCTTGTTGTTTATTTCAAAAATACAATACTTTTTTACTAATTTCTCACGTCGTTAATATTTACATTATAGATGTATTTCATTGTTCAATGCGTTTCTTAACACATGGGCTTCAAAGTATCTCTAATTATGTTTTTTTTAATGTTCTTAAATTATCCATAATCGTTTAGTATAAGGGAACTGAATGTGGCGAATTTTCTGAAATGTTCTAACCACATTTTCTCAAGAACTATGGGAAATTTTTGCCAAAATTCTACACAATGGAAAAGAGTTCAATTCTCTCCGATATTCCAAAATCTTCACTTTCGCCAAGATGTTAGAGGCCCAAAATCGAAATAATGCTGTAGGTGTTTTTAATTCACAAATAGAATAATAAGTATCTTTTGCAGAAAATGGAAAGTAAACCATCGTGTTAATTGAAAAAATTTCTAAATATTTTGTTTTATAACATTTTCTCGAATTATTGTAAATATTACCGAAAATGTGATTTTTCTGCATTCGCTCGCCTAGGAAATTCGCCAGTGGTTTGGGAAAAAAGGGTTACCATGACAAGAACGTTGTTATTAATGTCTTTGTTTTGATCCAGTCGGAAATATGAGCACGACAGCCTTTTATCAGTGGAATATTGAAAGAATATTACGTATAAGTGTTTGTGTGTGTTAGTCATAATGGATATTAGTGTTGTGGTTTAAGTGTCACCGCAGTGTATTACTTACGTAGTGATTTTATTTTCTGTGCATCCCTTGGAATCATTTTATTGCTGAAATCATTCGTGATTGTGAAAATTCTACCCATTCCTCTTGTGTAATATATATCAGTTTAAATTGCGTAAAGCGAAACTGCTAAAAGGTAAGTAGTTGAGAGGTATAAGTGAAATTTCACAATGAATGACACAGCTATATTTTGGGTTCATCATTTTTTAATCGTTTGTAGAAAAATCACTATTGTGATTTAAGGTATTGCTTTCCCTTTTTCAAAGTGCTTTAAGTAATGCTTGAAGTAAATAGTGCAGTCGATGAGTCATTTTGCCTTGCAAAAGACGAGGTAGAATATTTTATTTTGTTTATATTGTTATTAGTAAGAAAACCTAAGTTTCCCACCTCGAAATACTTCGGAAAAACCTTTAATAACCCCCAAAAATCGGGCATTTTTTGTTTCGGCATAATAACGTTTTAATTGTTGATCTTAGCGCAAACATAGTCACGTACAATTTTAAAGATCATACATTTCTCTATAAATCTGTTTCAAAAATTATTTTTCTCAAGCAAATTGTAACAGAGCTACGAAATTATACAATTTCAACAAATTTTTCTTTTTATTCTCAAATTGCCAAAATTACTAATAGTCTCTCTAGACTTACTAATGGTAGTATTTGTTAGTATTTGTGAATTATTAAGGTCATTATAAGAAATCGATTTAATACTCATGTCAATGTTTACTGAGGTTACACTCACGTTTCAAAGTTCAGTTAAAAGTGAAGTAGTGCTATACTTTCTGCCAACTAACAAGATTTACTTACATCAAAAGCATTTCAAGAGAGTAAAATGATGTTCGTTTCTTTTTCTTCTTTTTATTATTACAATTATAATAATAATAATAATAATAATAATTATTATTATTATTATTATTATTATTATTATTATTATTATTATTTGTTATTATTATTCACAATCACAAGAAAGACTGTCCTATTCACAAATAAATTTTACACACAAGCTTATGACATTTCTATCATATACTTTCACAAAAGATAATATATTTACCACTATTTACGTTTTTTTCCTTCTTGGAGCAGGTCAGTAATAGTATTAATTACAATGTAATATTGATAGAAGAAGAAGAAGAAGAAGAAGAAGAAGAAGGAGAAAGAAAAATAAAAAAATAACGAGTCATTTTAGTCTATTTAAATGCTTTTGATACAAGTAAATCCAGTTAGTTGGAAGAACGTACTGTCACTTTCTCCAGAACTTTCAAACGCGATTTTAACCTCAACAAGCATTAAAAACATTAGTAATTAATCGTTTTTATTTACGATCTTACGAAATGACCTTACGAATTCAAAAATACTACTTTAGAGAGACTTTTAGTAATTTTGGCAAGTTCAGAATAAAAAGGAAAATTTGATGAACTTTTAAAATCTCGTAGCTCTGTTAAAATCTGCTTGAGAAAAATACTGTATGAAGCAATTATTATCCGAATAAAAGAAGAATGTGGTTGACAGTTCCCGGTAACATGGTGACGTCAGATCCGTAACCTAGGCAACAGCGAATCAGAAGTATCGCCATTTGCCCGATGTTGTCTCGTTTGAACTGCGAAATGAATCGCGTATCCGGAGTGCTGCAGTTTATCGGCTGAGCGTCGACGTGTGTTGAGCTTACAGTGTCCAAGTGTATTGTGCGAGTAAGGATGAGAAAATGTAAGTTCCTTATTTATTTTCTTTCTTTTACGTGTTACGATTTTTCCCGATTTCTGTCAGCTGTTCGTCTTATTGTTCAAAGCACGTGGTAGAGCGTGCAGTACGCGGCAACGCCGCCCCCCTCCACACCGAACTGTCAACCACATTCTTCTTTTATTCGGAGTTTAGATAGAGTATTTTATGACATATAAAATTGCACAGAACTATTTTTGCGACAAGATCAACTATTAAAAAGTTATTACGCAAAAACCTGCCCGAACTTTTTTTGTTTTTCCGCCTATCAAAAATTTTCCCGAAGTATTTCGAGGTGGAAAACTTAGGATTTTCTTACTAATAACAATATACACGAAATAAAAGAAATAAATACTTCTACCTCACCTTTTGCAAGGTGGACTCCCATTTGGCACACAATCGACTGCACTAAAAGGCGAATTGAAATTTGTGTTCACAAAACCCGCTCCAAAATTTTCTTTTAATTTTTTCGTTGGATAGAATAAAGAACACTTAAAAACGGTACACGTTTTATTTTCGTTGAACTCTCTAAATTTTAAACAATTACATGAAATGTAAGCGCAAAAAATGTTATGTTGTAGCACCACAAGTTCTATTCTGCAACTAGGGGACCGAAAAATTAATAAATTGCTACAAATGATTTTTGAATCCGACAGGTGGCAGCCGGGAGAAGAGATGGGGACAAAACCGGAAACCCAGACGAAACAGATTAGGAAACTAACTTCGAGAAAGATGCCATTCTGTAACTCCACTTGTTACATTCTCTTATACGCCTCTTGTATGTGGTATAGAGAAAGTTATCTAATGCTGCGGGAAATCAATTTCGAGATTTCAGCGGATATACATGTTTTAGGGCCCCTGATTTCGAAAGTGTTTTTTTCAAAAGTCCGTTCATCTGTCTTCTCTGACTCCGTCCGTCCGGTAGGTCCGTCTCTGAACACCACTAGCACATAAACCATGCGTAGGGTTTTTTCCAAATTGAAGAAACTGGTCAATCTAACTCGAGTTGAAGCTTTGAGATTTTGAAAAACCATTCTTTAAAATTTGGGGGTACTTTATAAAGCCCCTGAGACATTTTCAAAATTTTCTCAAAAACGGATCCAATTTTTTTCTTTAAACTTTTTGGCATAGGTCCAATGCGCACGGTTTACTCTGAATTTTCGAAAATTCCAAACGTTTCAATTTCTTTAGCGACTTCCTACAACTACAAATTTTAAGATAGAGATCTTACTTTCAAATAAATTTGTTGTTGAAAGTTTTTGAGCAATATTCAGTGCAATATTAAAAAATATAAAAAGTTATTCTCCAAAACGATTCAAATTTTTTCTTGAAACGTTTGGAAGGGATAGTGATAAATCCAGCCTATAAAATGACATTAAGTCCATTTTACGTTATTCTTTTATTTTTTCAAAAATTACAAAATGTATATTATTTTTTACTTATTTCTCACGTCGTTAATATTTACATTAGCGGCATTATTCACATTATTGTATTTATAATGTGCTATAAATAATGCCATGTAAAGTTTCTCGAAAATTAAATACTTTCATATACTCCAAATTTTAGATTGCGCTCAAAATTCCGCATTTTCAGAAACGCTCAAACGCCTTTTACTCAAAAACCCCTCCAAATTTTTGTCAAACTTTTCCAAGGGGTAAAACTAATTGCACTGTTTAATATGTAAAGTTCATTTGGGGGTATTATTTTGTTTCTTCAAAAATTACACACATGCATTTTTTTAAATATCCCTCACGCCGTTAATGTGCGCATTTCCCGCAATTTATAACACGAATTTGCGACTTAAAGTGTTTCAAATGACTTCCAATGAAGTTTTTCGAAAACAAAATATTTCTGTGAAAAAGAGTTCCAAATGTTTCATTTACTGTAACTCTGACACTCCGTTTTCTTAAAAACGACTTCAAATTTTGCAATGGATTTTTTTGAAGAGGTTTTACTCTTCTTTAATATTCTTAAAGTAATATTTTGGTTCTACTATTAGAAAAACGAATAATTGAGAAAATTAAAAAAAAATACTTTGCGCGGCGATAGATGGCAGCTGGAAAAAGTATATGGCAATACATAAAAGCTAGGTCAGATGAAAGAAATTAGAAAACTAACTAGTACGAGAAAGTCTGTGCCATTCTGCAGCACCAGTACTTTTGCTAGTTATGAACGAAAACTATGTATTTGTAATTGAAATATAAAAAACTGGTTACACTTCCTTTAGCATACATTAGTTTTCGCATTAACTGTAAGCTAAATGTTCGTTTTTAATAATAAGTACCCCTCTTCAGAAACTATATCTTCTCCGATGTTCTTCGCACATCGTCTCCGATGTTCAATGTTAATCCTTAAAAATGTCTAAAACAACTCAAAAAGTGATGACAAAATATTATTTTTAATGTATATAACGCCAACAAAATTAAACTGGCGAGACGTGAAATGCGGAAAAGGACAATCTGTGCATGGTTTCTTAAAGTGTTGGATTTCTGCCCTAAATCATAGAAGATGAATTATGATTGCAGTTAGCATCGAGCGTATTTGATATGAAAACATTCATTCCCATGTAACCAAAAACTATTTGCAATAACCAATTCAGCTAAAGATTTTGTATAGTATCCCTTATCATACACTTTCTGAGGGTATTAACGAACTGCCGCGACATCATCGAAAACAGTAATTAGAAGAACTATATTTCCCAACGAGGTGAAAGAAGCGTGATCAAATAGTGAAGCTATATTTACGTCCAGCTGCAAAACAAGGCACCATCTCAGCGTTTACTCAATGGATCAGGGAATCTGGACGAAAAACCTGATCACTATAGAGGGCCTGTTATTGAACACGTTTTCACGACACTCCATTGAGCACGAAAATATCATTAGCAATTTGCAAGCAATGCAAACATGGCATGGCCAGTTCTTACAATGGTTCTCTACAAATATAGCACATTGTAACAATTTGCTCAACAGTGAAGACTAGAAACTCAGCGGCTCACAGTCAGAAGCCTGTCCGAACATTGAAAATCGAGATGCTTACAAAAGTATTGGTTTGTGTATTTATCTTATGTTGAATATTTGTGTAAGATTATCTATGCAATATAATGTAGATAGAAATGTGAGGGGGCGGGCAATCAAGCACAACTCTTTTAAAAAGTACCCAAGCAAGGAATAGGGTAGGAATACTTGGTTTAACATTATACTTCTCAATAGCTGAACTGGGCCAATCCGGATTTCAGAAATAAGTGCAACCAAAACAAGAATCCTTCATAAAAAGGAGTACCTACCATAAGTAAAGGATGTAAGGTAATGGGTAGTGGGCCAAAATGAACTGATTGTTAATAAATTACATCCAGTTACATAAAAAAGGTTCATGTAATTTATGAGTCGCATACCAATCGACAGTAGGTAAATGATAGGCTCCAGCGTAGTTTTTTTCTATATCTCCTATTAAGGCAAAGATTTACGACAATTTCATCTTTTACATCTTTCATTATTAGAAACTTTCCTAACCCAAGCTGATAATTTAGTCCTCCAACGCAATCGGAAGCCAAAAATTCGAAGTCCCTGAGTAAACGCTTCCAGAAAACTTCGAAAACTTCCGGAAACCTCTTACCGCCAGAATTCTCGATAACTGCGTTGAAAACTTTATTTTAGTTTTGACCGTTGATGTGGAGAACAGCCGAACATTCTTTGTTTGCAACGTAGTGAATGTTGAACTACTTCGTCATAAACAGGACATGGGCACCTTGAAAAGGTCTACATGTACCCTCTCCCTCAGAAAAAATGTCGTTCAAAATTCTATCTTCCACACCGCGCCGACAAACTTGGACACCCCTCAGCCTGGGGGAGGGCAGGGGGAGGGACGCGTTGACCAATCGCTAGCAGGTAGAACCACAGTTGTCTGTGATTGGTGCAACATCCCAAGGGGCAGAAAGAACTCTGTCTCAGGGGGAGGGGGCTAGTTCGTTTACGTACGAGAGAGAAATATCGTCATATTTCCCTGCCGAAGGAGATAGTTCGCCTGCGCGTACGCCACGACGAAAAAAATATTTCTAAGCGGGGTTTTCCGTCCAGAATGATTGCCTATAGACCAGTAAATATTTATCATTTTAGCAACAATTATTCTAACTTTTAGTAATCGATTTGTAACTCCTGACCAACTGCTATTTTGAGATATTCATTTCAGGCACAATTTGCGGAGCCTTCCCGGCCGTTCTAACGCATATTTCGAATTTGTTTATAAAATTATAAATTGTAGCAAAATTGTTAATTCGCTGTTTTTGGTTCTGGGACATCGGGAGACTCTCCCCCTTTAGATTTGCAAAATTTGGAAATTGTTTATAAATTTGCAATTGTTGCAAATTTTTTATTGTCTAATCTGAATGGCGTTTAAATGTGATGCAAAATTCCGGAATCCGTTCGGTGCTATTATATCTCGTTCTCGAGATATATGTAATTGTTTATAAGAAATTAACATCTTAGTAGACCCCATTTGTTTGCGCTTAATTCATTCGCGCTAGCAGAATAGCGTGGGATAAGACTACTGAAAAAACAGTTCTCCAATGCCGCGCTGTTGCATGCCACATACGCTTAAAATGCACTTGCTTGTAAACAAATTCTGTGGCCAAATTCTGTGGTTTCTGTTTTTCTATCAAAGGGATGTTGAGCAACCGAATAACTGTATTATTAATTTTTTTAAGTCCCCTGTTAAAACCGAGAGTCAGAAACTATTTGTTCCTCTTGTTTAACCATTGCCATTAAAAAATAGGGAAACATATTGCTTAGCTGTTTGCTATAAACTGCACTGGATTGGATGAAGGTAGTGTTAAGGTTTTCAAATACAGAAATATTCAATTTTGTGTTTTGAAAGATCACATTAGTAGAATCACACATGACAATATTTACACAAGTATAGAAATTTCTAAATAAACGTATATAAACTTTAAGTTAATAATTTCAATTCAATTTATCATTCCTTTCTAAAACTGTTAATTTGATGATTTCATTGTATAATATTCAAATCAGAGCTTTATGTGCTAAACCTACGCATTGTTAATACATATTTTTAAACAACATTAATATATTTAATATACATTTAAAAGGTTTTTAGATTGGCGAACGTTTCAATGAAATTTCATGAATTCCTAAATGCTTGAAAATAAATACTTGTAAAATTAAATAATTGTAGCGTGTAAAAATATAACAAAGTCACGTATTTGGTAAAACGAGTAAAACGATTACTAAAAGAAAGCAAAACAGATGTTATAACAATTCAAAGAGATTTAGCGTTTGTTTACAGTTTAGTAAATATCAATGCACTAGCATTTCCCACTGAAAATACATAGAACGAATTTGGTGGTCAAGTGATATGACCTTCCCAACACAGACTACATTTCAGTTTCGTCAGAGTTTGAAGTGGTTTGTTGGCCGCCATTCTACGAATCTATCAAAACCTTCAATTTTGCACGACCATCTGTACAGGGAGAACGTAGCGGTTTATTAAACGGAAACGGGCTATTCGAGGTATCTAATGTGCACTCTTTGAAAACGTTTAACCATTATAAACTATCCCTAAGAAAAATATCAAATAAACAATGTTAAAGGTCACCAGCTTAACATTGCCTTTACTATTTGAATGTTTTCAACATCCCCAAAACCAACAGAAAACCCATGTTTTCACAGGTTATTATAAAAACAATTCAATAAATATAAGCATTTATTCACATTATTATTTTTAAAACACTCAAATATCTACGATGTTATTTGATTCATGTCTTCATCGAAGATCTGAGATTAAAAAACTGATAAGCAGAGAAAATTAAAGTAATTTTGAGTGACTGATGAAGTTGAATGACCAAACGAAAAACAATGTTTCTTGCTTCATATAATGCTATCGTGTTTAACAGACATGTAATTACATGTGATACCTATATTTAAACATCCAAACTAATGAAAATTTTCAAAATTAAAATCATCAATAAAAAGTTGATTCATCAGCAAGGATTATATTATTACTTATACTTTTTTGAGATTCATGTGCTCCTGTGTGAATAACGTAGTAAACGTGATTCGTATGATCCAGTTTCTCAGAATAATACAAAACCTGCTAGACACATACACTAAACATAATAGTTGTCAAATAGTTATTTACGACATGAGTATCATAAGATATCTTATTACAATACGAAATTGGAGAATTATCAAACAAGACTCTTTAGCCGAAATTGTTAACCAATTGAATATTGTAATATAATGTTACTATTTGAATATCATAGAAAGTAACACGCAATTTGTCAAAATTCATGTGAACTATAATTTTTCTTTAAATTTTACTCCTTACCCTGCGAAAGATGTGTGACAGTACTTATGTTAACAGTTATACTGCCATGGGTTTAATTAATTAGTTTTCAGTACGCAAATTATTGTTTTTGGTTTTAAAGAAGCATGGATATACAGAGTATCGGGGATGGAAACGTCGAAAGTTTGAAAAAAGCTGTTTAAACAATTTTAATCATACTTTGTCTAATAAACTACATAGATATTTTGAATAACTGAGCTGCAATAAACACGCAAATTTTGGTTTGAAAATATGATTTCTACGCAAAACTTTGCATTCTAGAATCATGTAAACAAACCAGAAACATGTAACATGTTTATTATTAACAATATTAATTAATATATTAGTTCAGAAAAAAATTAACCGAGAAATGAAAAAGCAGTCGAACTGTGAAAATTGGGTGCTTTTTTATTTCTAGCTTAATTTTTATTTCTGATCAAATGTATTTATTTATTTTGTTAATCATAAACAATTTAGATATTAATGAAGTGTTTATATGCTTCTACAACGCAAATAGTTGCCTAGAAAACATAAGATCGAATCTCATCCACGACAAATATTTTTTGCGGGTAGAAACAATTTTGCGGTTAATTGTATAGTTATAATCATTCGTATCCATTATAAATATCACATAAAGCATGTGTTTTGGGGCGCCACTACTTATTTTAGTGTGTTAATCTCTTTAAGAATCGCATATAAATATGTCCCTATTGCGATTCTGGCTTCAGAACGTCTGCAAGCGCGCCCGTGTTGATCTCTAGCGTTATCGCAACTTTCATCTGTGACGTAATTCAACCTTGCCGTCGCCGAAAGATAAGACCGAGAACGACTTCCACAGAGGGTTCTAAAGACCACGGCTTCTGGTTGAAAATATTTCTAAGTAAAATGAGCTATGTAGTTGCGTGGGTTGTAATCGTTTGAATTCTTTTTGCGAATTTGATACCTTTGACACATGTAGAACATTCCTCTAATAAAAAATCTAAGTGCAATGAATATCACGTAACTATTCTTTTCGTAATAAGTGTGCTTGGACAGCGTGTTGAGAAATATCTGTGATAGCGCAGTGCGGTCGAGCCAGACCTACGGACCACAGGGATCCGAGTTCAAATCCCAGTAACGCTGGAATATTTTTACCTCCACGTGTAAAGAGAGTTACGTAATGCTGTAGGAGGAAGTGTCGAAATTTTCACAGAAAACACGTTTTGTAAGTAGTTAGTTCGAAAAAAGTGGATTGTTGGTATTGTTCTTTTATTTTCTATACACAAGGCTGTCAAAACGCTTGTTTTTTGAACCCGAAAAAGTGATTTTCCAAAAAACCTCTTTGTGAATCTGTCTTCGTGTGAGTAATTCTAGAGCCTAAAGTAAACACGATTTTCACCAAAATGGATATTCTTTGAACGATCTGGCTAATATTATGAATCTTCGAATTTGAAACGAATCTTTTAATTTTGAAGGTACTTTACACCAAATCCCATCATATTTACATAATTTCCTCAAAAAGAGCTCCAATTTTTCTGTAAATCTATTCCTCGAAGCACAAGATGTTTAAAAGTGGCGTACGTTCAATTTTGGGCGAACGATCTGAATTTTCAAAAATTGCAAACAAATACCTATTAACATTGTCGAAAACAAATATTAACGCTAGAGATTTTTGTTTAATGAAATCTCTTTTTAAAAAGAGATATTAAATTAATGTAAATTAAACACTCCACTCTTTCCTAGTAATGATCCATTCTTCACTAGTAATGATTGCTGCTATTGGGTCTAACCGCTTCCTTATTCTTTGGAGGGCTACTGTTTTTTTAATTTTTTTCCAACAGTATTATCTCAAAAGTACTGGATGAGAACAGTTGATATCTGGAGTTGAAGGGATGGCGTTAGCTCCTATTGTAGGCCTGGTTCCTTGTGATTCCAGTGAAAAATCAGTACCTGCACTGAAACAGCAGAAGCTTCCACCAATTGATAATCATAAGTGAATCACCATGTACTGGGTAGGGAGGAGAACGAGGAAATCTATATGAATTGTCGCCTGGTCTTTCTTTCTCAGATAAACACTTGGATAGTTTATCAACATCAAATCGGAATTTTAGCGCCTTTGATGTAATATTAAACATAAAAAAGTCCCTTCCAGTTGTCTGCGTGTTATCAAAGTGTATCAAAATAGCCCCGACACCCGTATTACATTAGCCTCTTAAGTTGTATCATATTAGCCCCACAAATTTGAGGCTGTATATATCATGACACGATTAATATTACTGCATTATTTTAACGCAGAAAAGAATATTAATTCTTTCTTAATGATAACCTATTTTCAAAAATATCGTGTCATAAAAAATAACGAAGTAACATCAAAAGATTTATATCACGGTGGTAAAGTTTTTGACTGGAAAAATTAGGCATTTTAGTTTTGATTTTTTTCCTCCCAAATATTGTTACATTCTGAGTGTTTGCTATATGGTCATTATAATAGAATATATTTCCTATCACTTGTCATTTTCTCGTTAATTTTGGACATAAATAAATAACAACTCTTAAAGTGTAATACATTAACCCCAATTTTCTACTGTATAATATTAGCCCCGACTGATCTTTATAACATTGTCGAAAAACAATATGAACGCTAGAGATTTTTGTTTAATGAAATCTCTTTTTAATCGCCTTTTATATACAGGATATTCGGGGAAGAAATGTCGAATCTTCGAAAAATAGCTGTTAAGACAATTTTAAGCTTATTTTGTCTAATAAACTACACGGATATTCCAAATGGCTAAGCCGCAATAAACATTCAAAAGTTGCTTTGGATACATGTTTTCTAGGCAACTATTTGCGTTGTAGATGCATATAAACACTTCATTAATATCTAAATTGTTTATGATTAACAAAATAAATGAATACATTTGATCAGAAAGAAAAATGAACCTAGAAATAAAAAAGCACCCAATTTTCACAGTTCGACTGCATTTTTATTTCTCGGTTAATTTTTTTCTGAACTAATATATTAATTGATATTGTTAATAATAAACATGTTACATGTTTCTGGTCTGTTTACATGATTCTAGAATGCAAAGTTTTGCGTAGAAATCATATTTTCAAACCAAAATTTGCGTGTTTATTGCAGCTCAGTTATTCAAAATATCTATGTAGTTTATTAGACAAAGTATGATTAAAATTGTTTAAACAGCTTTTTTCAAACTTTCGACGTTTCCTTCCCCGATACTCTGTATATCCATGCTTCTTTAAAACCAAAAACAATAATTTGCGTACTGCAAACTAATTAATTAAACTCATGGCAGTAGAACTGTTAACATAAGTACTGTCACACATCTTTCGCAGGATAAGGAGTAAAATTTAAAGAAAAATTATAGTTCACATGAATTTTGACAAATTGCGTGTTACTTTCTATGATATTCAAATGGTAACATTATATTACAATATTCAATTGGTTAACAATTTCGGCTAAAGAGTCTTGTTTGATAATTCTCCAATTTCGTATTGTAATAAGATATCTTATGATACTTATGTCGTAAATAACTATTTGACAACTATTATGTTTAGTGTATGTGTCTAGCAGGTTTTGTATTATTCTGAGAAACTGGATCATACGAATCACGTTTACTAAGTTATTCACACAGGAGCACATGAATCTCAAAAAAGTATAAGTAATAATATAATCCTTGCTGATGAATCAACGTTTTATTGATGATTTTAATTTTGAAAATTTTCATTAGTTTGGATGTTTAAATATAGGTATCACATGTAATTACATGTCTGTTAAACACGATAGCATTATATGAAGCAAGAAACATTGTTTTTCGTTTGGTCATTCAACTTCATCAGTCACTCAAAATTACTTTAATTTTCTCTGCTTATCAGTTTTTTAATCTCAGATCTTCGATGAAGACATGAATCAAATAACATCGTAGATATTTGAGTGTTTTAAAAATAATAACGTGAATAAATGCTTATATTTATTGAATTGGTTTTATAATAACCTGTAAAAACATGGGTTTTCTGTTGGTTTTGGGGATGTTGAAAACATTCAAATAGTAAAGGCAATGTTAAGCTGGTGACCTTTAACATTGTTTATTTGATATTTTTCTTAGGGATAGTTTATAATGGTTAAACGTTTTCAAAGAGTGCACATTAGATACCTCGAATGGCCCGTTTCCGTTTAATAAACCGCTACGTTCTCCCTGTACAGATGGTCGTGCAAAATTGAAGGTTTTGATAGATTCGTAGAATGGCGGCCAACAAACCACCTTCGAACTCTGACGAAACTGAAATGTAGTCTGTGTTGGGAAGGTCATATCACTTGACCACCAAATTCGTTCTATGTATTTTCAGTGGGAAATGCTAGTGCATTGATATTTACTAAACTGTAAACAAACGCTAAATCTCTTTGAATTGTTATAACATCTGTTTTGCTTTCTTTTAGTAATCGTTTTACTCGTTTTACCAAATACGTGACTTTGTTATATTTTTACACGCTACAATTATTTAATTTTACAAGTATTTATTTTCAAGCATTTAGGAATTCATGAAATTTCTTTGAAACGTTCGCCAATCTTAAAACCTTTTAAATGTATATTAAATATATTAATACAATGAAATCATCAAATTAACAGTTTTAGAAAGGAATGATAAATTGAATTGAAAATATTAACTTAAAGTTTATATACGTTTATTTAGAAATTTCTATACTTGTGTAAATATTGTCATGTGTTATTCTACTCACGTGATCTTTCAAAACACAAAATTGAATATTTCTGTATTTGAAAACCTTAACACTACCTTCATCCAATCCAGTGCAGTTTATAGCAAACAGCTAAGCAATATGTTTCCCTATTTTTTAATGGCAATGGTTAAACAAGAGGAACAAATAGTTTCTGACTCTCGGTTTTAACAGGGGACTTAAAAAAATTAATAATACAGTTATTCGGTTGCTCAACATCCCTTTGATAGAAAAACAGAAACCACAGAATTTGGCCACAGAATTTGTTTACAAGCAAGTGCATTTTAAGCGTATGTGGCATGCAACAGCGCGGCATTGGAGAACTGTTTTTTCAGTAGTCTTATCCCACGCTATTCTGCTAGCGCGAATGAATTAAGCGCAAACAAATGGGGTCTACTAAGATGTTAATTTCTTATAAACAATTACATATATCTCGAGAACGAGATATAATAGCACCGAACGGATTCCGGAATTTTGCATCACATTTAAACGCCATTCAGATTAGACAATAAAAAAATTTGCAACAATTGCAAATTTATAAACAATTTTCAAATTTTGCAAATCTAAAGGGGGGAGAGTCTCCCGATGTCCCAGAACCAAAAACAGCGAATTAACAATTTTGCTACAATTTATAATTTTATAAACAAATTCGAAATATGCGTTAGAACGGCCGGGAAGGCTCCGCAAATTGTGCCTGAAATGAATATCTCAAAATAGCAGTTGGTCAGGAGTTACAAATCGATTACTAAAAGTTAGAATAATTGTTGCTAAAATGGTAAATATTTACTGGTCTATAGGCAATCATTCTGGACGGAAAACCCCGCTTAGAAATATTTTTTTCGTCGTGGCGTACGCGCAGGCAAACTATCTCCTTCGGCAGGGAAATATGACGATATTTCCGTCTCGTACGTAAACGAACTAGCCCCCTCCCCCTGAGACAGCGTTCTTTCTGCCCCTTGGGATGTTGCACCAATCACAGACAACTGTGGTTCTACCTGCTAGCGATTGGTCAACGCGTCCCTCCCCCTGCCCTCCCCCAGGCCGAGGGGTGTCCAAGTTTGTCGGCGCGGTGTGGAAGATAGAATTTTGAACGACATTTTTCTGAGGGAGAGGGTACATAAATATAATGTCTTTGCCACTCTTCAAACAACCGAAACTCTTTTAACATAACTTTCAGAAGATGGTTGAAATATGTGGCTAAGCAGATGTAGCCTTACTTATTAAATATGTACAATTTTCCTTCAAATGAATTCCAAGAAATGTCTGGGGTAGGTGTCCAGATTTTAAAAACCAGAAAACGAGACATTCTGACATTTACTTGACTAAAAACGGGACACATGCAAATAACACAAAAGGAACATTACACGCTGTAGCAACCTACACATTTAAAAATTAATAGAAATTAACAGAACGAATTAAAAGAAATTTTAAATTAAAGCAATTTTAAATTAATTTCAAGTATTTATTTGTAGAGATTAGTTTTTGTAAAAGTGATAAATTATTTGCCGCGTATTCTTCGGATTCGATTTTTTTTTATTTGCACTTTTATTCATAATAAAGTTGGCCCGTATTCCTCAATTATGATTGTTTTCTTAGTCGCACATAAACTCCCAGAAGCAGAAGGTTCAGATTATTGAATTTCTCGGTAAAGATATTGATGGCAATAAAGCATATAGAACAAACTCAAAAGAGGGGATAGCTCGTTTCCACTTCCTAGATCCACCACTGATTCTCTCCTTTCTTGAATTCAATAGTCTCTGAAACACTCTTGTTACTTGGCACATGAGGGTATGATCTATAGGCGATTACTTTTTTATAAACTAATGCTATGTCCATTATTGATTGTCACAAAAACGGAACATTTTGACGTCCTTTACAAATAAGTAAGAATACGGGAGAGGGACTTAAAAAAGGGACTGTCCCGATTAAAACGGGACGTCTGGTCATCGGGGTCCACCGTTGATCTCCCCCTCCACCTTCGTATCCTTCAAGTACCACAACTGTATTGGAAGGCGTCTGAAAATCAACAATCTTTTTAGATACAAATTGTAGTAAAATGATTTTTTAATTTTTCCATTTTTTTATAGAAAGAAAACAATAGAAGAAAAAACAGGATTCTTTCCTCATACAAATGTAAGAATAATTTAACAATATGTACGTTACATATTACACTTTAATTTATTTTACATAACAAACATACACTTTGTCGGGTATCAAAATCCTTTATACGATTTTTACCACACATTACATGTTATAAAGCTGACAGAAACAAGTCCTTCCTAGCTTTATTTTACATGACATTGATTTATTCTTTAATACCTGTTATTTGTGAGTTTCGGAAACACAACAATACTATCTTTGCAAAATTATTTCGAATTATTTACTGTTAAACCACATTTCCATTTTAATGTTTTGTCAAAATTAGTCTGCTATGTTTGATAACTGCAAATAATATAAAATGCACCTTTATTAATGAAGAACGCTTGTCATATTAAAAAATATTGTTCATATTTAATTTTCAAATGCTGATCAAGAACGTTACATTTTATCTGAGTGTTGCTGCTAAAGAAAAATAGGTTCATGCTGGATGTGTATATTGTTTTGACGAGCTTGAGCTATTAAATTTTAAAGCAATATTGTAAACATAAAATGATTTACAATGAAAATATGAAATCTATATTAAGGAATATCAATACGAGTATTAATATCATCCTTTCTTTGGTTTTACACATTCTCTTAAAGTACATCTTGCAATACCATTAGATTCACAGAAACAATCATTACATCCATCTGGTGATTTAAACGATGAACCAGGGACACATCGTGATGGATTAGGAATGCAAGCTCGCATAGTGCACTCAGCTATACCATTGCGAGTGCAGATGCAGTCATTACATCCATCCGGTGATTTAAACGATGAACCAGGGACACATCGTTCTGGCTGAACGGAAACGCAAGCTCTTGCCGTGCAAGCAGCTCTACCATTTTCGGCGCAAAAGCAATCGTTACATCCGTCCTCTGATTTAAATCTTGTACCAGGAACACATTTTCTTCCGAAGATTTCTGAATTATCACCTAGAAAATTGTATTGCATTAATTAAAATGTATGTGACATATTTATTAAATAAACAGTAGGAAGGGGTGCGGGTTTATGGAAAAAAGGTAAACCATTGCAAAAAGATTCACTACCGTCTTATAATCACACTTTAGGATCGCCTGATTCGTTCATTTAAATCTTGAAATAACAGTATTCAGTATGCCAATATTTTGAATGAAATAAATTTTTTCATCAGTGCCGAACAGATCAAAAATAACACAAACCAAATAAACCAACCAACTAAAACCAAAGAACAAATTAAACCAAACAAATAAACAAAACCAAAATAATAATACAAACAAAAAAGTACAACACACAAAGTTACACATAGATTATTTTTATACATACATACTATGTAAGTATAACAAAAAGACATTCATTCCATTACTTATTTAAACATTACCTACATCATGATTACATCTCACAACCACTTCTGTCCACTGAACCAAAGCGGGTGTCCATTTTTCAATGGATATTCCTATATGTAGCCAATTTCTTCTCTAACACGTTGTGTTGTCAGAATCCATGTTTGAGGGTTCCTTGATACCGAAGTTCAACTGACGGCAAAAGGACTGTCTTTCTGTGTGTGGTCATCACTAGTACCTAAACCGTTCAGCCCATTTTCTTCAAAATTGATATTCTCCGATCGATATAAATAACCTCGAGGCCTTCTGTGTTCAAACGAATATTTTGTTTTCTAGGTGTTCTTTACATTAAGACACATTTTCAATTTTTCTTCAAAAATGACTCGATATTTGATCATTAAATTTTGTACTGGGATATCGTAAATGACGCTTAAGAGAATGGGATAGGTCTCACTTTCGTTGAACACTGAATTTTCAAAAATATTCTTTGTATCTACAAAAGTACGGTAAATAATCGGTGCAAGAGGTATTTCTGACGAACTCTCTAATTTCAAATATAGCAAAAAGTTAACATTTCATCACCACAAATATGAGAAAGAATGGCGCAAGTGCAATTTTCATTCAATTCTGAATTTTCGAAAATTCAGTTTTCGAGTTTCAGTATCGAGGTGGAAAAAACATACTGCTGATTGAAAACACTTTGCCAGGTTCATTTAGTTATGTAATATTTCTGAATCGTCACAAATAATGCGACAAATATATTCTGTTCTAGCACCACTAGTTTAGATCAGATTTCATTGATTACAAAACTGTCTGCAATATTTTACATTTGCAGTATTAGCTTTAGAATGCAGAGAGTCGCCAAAAATTGGTCTAGCACCATTACCATTCTATTATTTTAAACCATTTTATTCCGTCATACTTACGACGAGAAAATTTAGAGAACAATTAGAGCCCTCTTTGAAAAAATAAAAAACTGCCTATATTTTATGCAAAATTACTCAAAACCATGTCATATTTTCGAAAAATAGTAAATGACATGATTTCACGATTTGCCTTTAAAGAAAAGGTTTCAGAGGTGCTTCTAGTGGTGCTACCAAAACACTTTTTTCTCGCATTATTTCCTAATGCTCTGCTATATAGTACTACTACATAAACTTGTTATTTTATGTTGTGATGATTCATAGGAAATTTTAATATAGGGGACAAAATCATTAAGTAATTTGTAAAAGTATTAAATTTACTATGTAACAAAAAATAAGTGGAAAAACCTTTGGGGGATTATTTCATAGTCTAGGGTGAAAATGACATCGTATTGGTAGAATAGTCTGGCAACACTGCATTACCAACATTACAGTCTCGCAACACTGCGTGGCACCGGGGCCCCTATGTAAAGTTCTCGAACGAGGGCACTCAAATTACCGTTTTCGAAACTGTGGTTAGGTTTCAAATTATTGTTAGCAACATCATTTCCATAGAGTTATGAAATTAATGTAAAGTTTTATAGAAATAATTAATAATCAGAACTGTCGACTCAAAAGTTAAAATATTAAAAAATCGAGTGTAAGACTGAAGTATAGCAATTTAATTTATACTACGACAACATACATTAAATTAATCTAGAGTAAACTTTAAGTACTGTTAATATTACACTAATTCTAAATGCATTTCGGCCGAATTAATGACTACGCTCCGCTGCGTAAGAAACATAAGTGCATTAACTAGCAGTTACGGAGCAGATTTTGTCAAATTCTACATTCATTAGATTATCTTAGACCGTGGATCACCCACTGCAAATGATTCCTACCCTTTCTATTGTTTGCAAATATGGCGAGCACATCGTCGCTGTCGATTTCTACCTCGTCGATATGGATTGCTAATGAAACTCTGTTCTTGAGTAGAGAACGCACAAAAGCAATGGAATAAAACATAGTACGACATAGGGGCGGAAGTGCTGTATTACTCATTCGAAATTCCAGCCTCGGCTTTGACTGTCACTCGGAATTCGTGAACATTGAATTTGGCAGTGGCCTAGTTTATAATTACGATTTCAGTGAAAGCAAAGACGTAGGAAATATCAGGGGGATGTAGATTATCTGTTGTGAGGGTCAGTTCTCGCTGAAGGTAGTACAAGAAGCATCAGTTTGGATCTCACACATTAACATCAATTAATTCATACATTAACTTTTACAAAAGTATGATTACGGGAATATTTCATTCAAAAACCATTGATTTTAACAAAACATCGCCTCGGGGGTAGGATCTTGCTCATCGTATTCGATTCCAGCCAATGAGCTTCAGGGAACCAGATAGCGTCACAATATTAGCGGGGATATTTTATCCAAGGAGATACCAAAATTATCACCTCGTTAAAAGACATTGAAACAGATTTATGAAGCATTTCTTTTAAATATTGCATTTTGTACACCTTCATCGTGTTATTTTTGGTTGGCTGCCGTTGAAAATTGTCATGAGAGGAACGAGCAAAAATCAATGCGCCGGAGTCACTCACCCATGTTATTCCATCATGCATCGCCATATGTTGATATTTCTATAAAAGCATCCACGTTTTTTAATCATAGACACTGATGTCGCATTTGTAGTATACATTACTAGGGAGTTTTGGCCATAGAAGAAATACATGGGTGAGTTCTTCCGGCGCACCGATTTTGCTCGTTCTGCGCACCACCAGTTTGCGTCACGAACCACGTGACTACAACACTGGCACTTAGTTTACATAGTGAGATCAGATGCTGGCCGCCATGTTGCATGGAGAGCGAGAAGTGTTGAGAAACATTTTGAAATTGGTATGAAATGACAATTTTCAATAGTAACCAACCAAAAATAACGCGATGAAGGTGTAAAGATGCAATATTTTATAGAAATACTTCAATAATCTGTTTCAATGTCTTGTAACGATGTGACAATTTTGGTACCTGGCTGCATTTAAAATTCCTACTAATATTGTGACGCAAACTGGTGTCTGAATGTCATTGGCTGAAGTCGGATACCATGCGCAAGAGCCCCCCCGTCTGTTTGTTGCCTGGCATAGCGTACAGCAATCGACTGCAGCAATCTCCTGCGCATACGCAGATGCACAAGTGGTGCCAAACTTGAACTGCCATGCGCAGAATATCGATATTGCTGTCATTTGCTACAACGCTTCGCCATGCAAAAAGTCCCTACTATTTCTTATCTACAATAGAATAAGCGAAAGAGTAAAAGAACGAGGCTGCTGTCTATCAGAGGAATAGTAGTACCTTTTGCCGGAAGTTTGCGTGCGGTGACTGCAGCGGCCGCCAGGGCCACCAGCAGCGCCACCAGCGCCACGACAGCAGAGCAGCGAAGCGCGGGGCAGGCCATCGCACAAGATAACGTTCGTCGGCCGCTCGCGCCCTCTTATGCCCGCTCCCCACCCCAACTCCTCTTCAATGCTCCCTTTCCCCCACACCAAGAGTCCGCGCTCCTCGCCGGCAGAGCTAAAAAGCTAATACCGACGGCATCCCACGGTCAAATTTACCTAGGCGGTTTACCTACCTCACCAAAAAGGAATACCCCGAATCTTCCATCAATTATCCTCCTTCGTATAAGGATTGATTTCTACGTTTCCCCTGCTCTGCTTACAGTCACATTGATCGTTTAAAATTTAGCATATTTCTTTGCGTTTTCTACAAATACTTGCACGTCCTTTTACAGCACGGCGAACGTTGAAAACCACTGCTTATCTTACGCCTTACTAGTAAACACTGAGTAAAATTTACTTCTGGCGTAAGCTAAAAGTAGCCAAAATATTGACTAATAAACATGGAGTAACGGAAGCGTAGCGTAAGCTGGGAGTAAGGGCGGCGCAGTTACCATGGCAACCGCTGTTCCCAGTCGTAGTTTAAGCTCGGAGTAAGCATGCCGTAGCGCAAGATCGTGGCAATTCACTGCCAAGGAGGTTAGAATATACGGAAATGACATTCTCCTCAGAAAGTGAAGCCTTGACGAGAGCACTGCGTTCTGGCCGCGATGGTTTGTTGACCAAAGCATCTCAATTAACCCGGCTCGCAAGCTTCATACTTGCTTACGGCTTTACTGCCAATGCGAAACAGTGTTTTGGGTTATTTATTTTTAGTCTTAGGAATAAATATTTTATATTGACATTTAATATTAACGCTTATAATATTATCTTTATTAATATAATAAACTCAGCTACTCCCTCTATTTTATACATTAATATGCCCGTTTACTAGCTAACTTTTCAAAATTCTAACAATTTATGCGGGCGTGAACTTGTGATGGCCCCCGTACAGGGACCGAAACGTCGTACTCGTGCAACGCGCGCGTGGATCAGCATCTAACTACCTTAATCACAACACATTCTCTAATGGTTATTGATGAACCCGAATGAATTCATCTCAATTTATTTATTACTTGTATGGACTGTTTCTTTTCCTCTGATGTTTCAAAATGACAAACATATGTACAATGATAGTGCCCTCTGACGGCACACAAAACAAAAAGTAGCAAACAAACAATGCCCTTAATATTAAAACAAAAAAAAGAACAAAATAATGACCATTCACACTGAAAATTACATAGTACAAAATTACATACGAAAATACATTCATCCACACCGAATGCACATTCTGTCGTTTCATATTGTTGACCCTCTTCTTCTATAATGAATTAACAGGACTTGGTCTTCGACAGATGCCTTTGAAGTTGCCAGATAATAAAAAAAATATCCATGCATCACTTCCCTGATACCGGATGAACACTGCAACATGCGGCCGTATCACGCGTCGCCGTCGGCAATGGTACCGTCTCAGCTTCCACCAGTTCCCAGGACACTACGAAACGTTTTGCGATGAAACGCAAAGTGTTCACTACATTTAAAGTTCCCGCGGCGAAGAGAGACTGTTTCGTTACGCGAACCAAAATAAAATAATCTGTTTGTATTAGCTTTTACTGTCCGCAGCACGCTAAACTTTGTGTTGTAAACACTGCGACAAAATGTCCGCGACCATCGTTCAAAAGTGCCACCGCGTAAAATTAATGTTTGCGTCGCTTTTACCCGTAAATTATTCGCCCTTACTTACGAATCCATTCACCCATTTGTTACAACCTTTTCGTCCGCATCAAAATATCTAAAATGTTTTCAAAGTCCACTTCCGAACAATAATTTTTAAAATGTTACATTACGCTAACACGGAGCTAGCGTCTTCACCAACCATACAACACTGCACCTTTTTCTCGTCTGTCGAGTATTGTTGTCCACTATCCTATATAGATTTTTTCTTGAACAAGCGCCGATCGCTCGCCCGTGACCACAAACAAGATTACAGAATTTTTTTCCCGTTTATAAGCGTTTTTATGCCTCGCTGCCGGTTCTCAATATTGTCTATTGTTTCTCCGATAATTACAGCGATCTCTATTTTTCTTTTCGATGTCTTATTTTATTAAATCTCATGGTTTTTAGTTCGTTCACTGTCGTGACGTCACTACGATGCGTCGCTTGTTTTACACATATTTCAATTATACTTTTAATTTTCATTTTTAGGCGTTTCCCAAAATCGTGATTACTTTCGAAATTGTTCATAAATTTCGCCCTGTTGTTCTCTTAAGTCCCAGCTCGATTCCTTCAAGTGTTTCCGTAATAAAAATTATTTTCCCTCAACTTTACCCTAACAACAATGGTCTCCATGTTCACGCTTTTTAACTTGAAATGTACGATTACGATTATCTTCGAAATTTTGTGAACCCCTTGCCCGATTTTGATGATTGTTCTTTCTAACAATTCTAAATAATATGCTTTATTGAATGTTTATGTTAAATTCGACTTTCTTCCGCGCATTCGGTTCATTTAGAAAAAATGTTTGCGCGAGGCGCTGCCGTCTTCTGTCTTTTTGAATATAAATCTTAACATTTTATTGGAAAGTCTTTATTCTCTGGAACACTAAATTAGTGAAATGATCACAAATCATTACAAGATTAACGCCCTAATTTTGTAAGAAATCCGATTCTGTTCCAGTCAATGGGTGAATACCCGTACCCGGAACGTAATGAAACGTCGATATTTTCATTAAATTTTTAGAGCGTCATATTTAGTCAAAATTAACAGTACATTTTAACAGTATTCCTCTCTTGAAACACTGGTATTCTAAGAATCTTGTGCCATAAACCCGAGGTTTTACCATAGAGGCAGTGGCTGATTTATCTTTAAGCTAAATGAGCTACAACTTGGGGCCTCAGAACTCAAGAGACCTCAAAAATTTATTAAACAAAATTGTACATTTGGTTAGAAATTTGAGTTGAAAACAGATATATTCATTCTCATCTATTTCAGTTTGAACTTGTCAAGTGGATGACAAAATCTGTCATCCCAAAATCGGTCAGAGTAGCTGCCTCAAAACGTATCTTTTCATATACTCAACATTTGGCTTATTTAAGTATAAACATTTAAAAATAATAAAATGGGACAGACAATTCAGTCCACATAAGTGCGTCCTTTATTTAGTAAACTCAAAAGAGCTAAAAACAGGTGTCGAGCTACTATTGGACAAGACAAACTCAATTCACTAACAATTATGTTCAGTGAAAATTATAAGCTCCCAGGTTTATCTTTTAAGATAACTATTTCTGATTTTATGAACACAATATTGCATAAACAGCATTTTTAGTAAGTTTTTGTCAGTTATAGTATTGATATTATATTACAGCTTTTTTTATACATAGATATTATATTACATTATAGATAATTGTTATCAATTTTTAAAGTAAATGTTTAAATAAAATTATTATTTGAGAGCATGATTTGTTTGTTTAATTATTTTTTAATAAAAAGGGTAAAATGTCCAAATTCAAAAAAGTTATTGTTCACTATAAAAAGGGGGATCTCAAAAATATTTTAGCTTGGGGCCTAAAAAATGGTAAATCCGCTGCTGCATTTAGGGATAACAAAAGCAACATTTTCATGAAATGATTTTGCATTGTAGGTACCTAACAGTAAAGTCAAAAGTTTAAAAACTGAAATGAAGGGAATAGTTCATTCATAAAATTATTTTGTATTATTTTATCTACTAGAAAACATTTTAAATTATAAAATAATTTGAAACGTGTCCCATCTTTGAATTGCATGTTCCTCACACCTGTAAGACATGTTTATATTAGTTACATATCTTCATTGGTTTAAAAAATATTGAATTGGTATTAGAAAAATATCATTAATTTTTTTTAAAAATTGTACAGATTGTGTGGCTTTCGAAAGAGAGTTACAATTGAGCAGGGTTTTTTCTTTAATTCTATGTGACAAGTTACTGCAACAGTTTCACAATAATAGTCCATATACTACCACAACATCCGCCACAATAATATGTATGGGTTTTTTAATTTAAAATTTGGAGTAAAAACCAGTTTTTAGATAGATGATTTTAAAGTATCTTGATCCCAGTCACATTGAAAACTAAGATGTATCAGCTTGCACTTTCTCTTGTTATTTTCCAACTAATTTTGTCTTCGTGTAATTTTAAACTTATGTTTATACGTGTTGTGTTTAAAACGGATTATGTTTAAACTTATTATGTGTTATTTACTTGATCAGTCTCACCAAATAAGGATTTGTTTCAAAGCTGGACGTCTCCGATATCTCCATCTATGCATTATATTTCTGTATATGTTATACAAACGATAATAAAATGATTTTTTTATGTCGAAACACCCACAACATGGCGGTAAGGCAGGTAGTATCGACGTCAGACAAGGAAGCACAGGGCGAGGTCGGTGGCAAGGAGCAGTGAATTTGGGCAGTTCGGCGTTCAGCCAGGGCGAGGCAGAGCAGGCAAGTCTAGGTGGATGATACACTATAAACGGTGAACATTCTTTTTCGTGTCAGAATAGATGAATACGATAAATAAATATCTGTAGAAGTAAAAGGATTCAGCTTTCAACCTCCTAGGCGATTAAATCGCAAGTGACTCCTCTAGTGAGATTATTTTCCATTTCTTATTTTCTGAAAAGACATACTGTATGCGTAGTACAGGGCACCCTAATGTATTGAAAGCATATTCCGGCATTGACTATTCAATATTTAGTTCAATTTAATCTTAAATAAATCGTCCTCGCCATTTGTGCAATATTGTCTACCCACGCACTATAACGTGATCTAGTCCGCTCAGTGTCGTTGGGCTGCGTTCCTTTGCAAAACTACAGCTCTTTGATTGATTCTGTGGTTCATATTTCCAGACACATGACATGCTATGGCCATTACTCCCGTTGGGGTAGTGAATGCTTTTATGCCTAGAGATGAGGATGCTCCTCTTCTACAATATGATGAGATCGCGTGCTAACAATACCTTGCTGTCAATACCCCTCCATCACCGCAGCCGACAATGGCACTAAGCTCGGGACTCGTCTCTTGGTACGTGTAGTATGTACTTGTAAGCGTATATGTATAAGAGGAGAGTACAAGTGAGGAGGGGAAGATTGTGCATGGTCCATGGTCTGTTTCTATGGGTACTCCTCCTACATTTGCCTGATGTTGATCGGAAAATACACGGAAAACTACCGATGCACAGGTGTAATTTTGGCAATCTAGGTGGACTTAATTCAGAAACTACAAAAGTATGGATTGTTTACTGTTCTAGCTAACATATATTGAAAATAAATGATAATTCTCATACATGGAACAAGTTTTGTTAAAATATTTTGACTACAACTATTTTTTTTTGCAATAATAAAAAATGGCGCATTTTACGACGTGACACAGAAAAACGCCAATAAAACTTAAAATAATGTATATATAGTAAATAAATGCAACTAATTATTTTTAATATTAATTTTTAATATTTCAAGAAGAAAATAAAAATATAGATCAGCCACTATGGAAACAAATTAAAGAATTAGAGTAAAAGGGAATTATTACATGCTAGTACTATGTTCAGTCGCCATCCGATGAATCCTCGGATGAGGTGATGCCATGTACTTCTTCAGGGTCTTGTTGATCAATGTCTAGCAAATTAACAATTTCTTGATTGTATTTCTTCTTTTTTGGTTTTGTAGATCCCTGTGGACTTGCAATGTATGGATCCGATGTAATGAGAAGCCAGTTCATGAGATCAGTGTTTTTGTCTTTCCTTGATGTTTTCCTTGTAAATAATTCCATGAACTTCCTGTTGTCTTTATTTCTTGCTTCCAGAGCTTCTTCAGATAGCTGTCCAATAGGTAGAATGCAAATATCAACTATGTCGCTTCCGTGGAAGAGAATCTTATGTAGAGTTACAGGCATGCGATACCACTGGTAATGTTGGAGATATAGGTCTTGTGTGTCATAAATAAATTTTTGAAAAGTATGGAAGTTGATTTTTTCAGCACTGTTTAGGCATTACAATATGATCCCAAAACGTTTTATTATGTCCAGATTTATTCCAGTTATTTCCAAAGATATCTCGGGATTTCTGAAGAACTTTCGGGCAGTATTTCCATCATTAGTATTGCCACTTTGTGGTTTAGGAATATCGATCAACAGTCCTAACTCCTGCCGAAATTTATCTTGGATTTTTTTCCTTCTTTGAGCCACTTTTTATTTATTTTCAGTTCCTCTTACATGACTTGTTTGTATTTCCAGACGATATGAAATGTGCAGGAGGCATTCAAATAGCCTTATCCAGGAATGAAGAGAAGATATTCCGAAGCAGAGATATTCTTTCTTCACTTTTTTTTGTGCGTAGAGCTTCAAAATTGTTCATTTCAGTCTGTTTCGTTGCGCACAAGTAGCACGTCTGTGTGGAAGAACACGATGAAACGGCATTGCAGACTTTGCCATCCACCATGCAAAAAATCATTATTGATGTAATGGAAATTTCTGAATGGAGAAATTGTATAGTAGTGGGAATTAATAACCCTATCTGTTGTTCTACTTTGCTTACTTCAGTGTTAATTACACTTGACGTTTCTTTTGCAAAAATAAATTTTATAGGGCGATAATACTTAGTTGAAGACGGTGTGGAATTTTTCCAAATTATATTTTCGCCACCAACAGTCTGCATTTGTATTGGCACCATAGACACACTAAACAAATTTTCGTCTGTGTAATTTTCTTCACTGAACCTTTGTCTGTATTTGTTTTGCTCTGAACCTTAGCAACCCCATTTTATAATAATTTCAAAAATAGCATTAGATTGTAGTTGAAATTTCTCTCTGATATCTTGGATTTCGCACAAACGACGAATTGTATGGTCAATAACTGACTGTAGAGGTAACTCAGCCGATATTTCTGTCACTTTCACTCCTCCTGGATAGCACATGACTTTTGCTTCCTTAACTCTATAATACGGTGGATATAATTTACAATTTGTTTTTTTCGGCTTGCTCTCGTATTCGTAAATATTGCCGAGTAGACAAATTCGTACTCACCATTAGAGGGAGTGATTGTTCTGGAGAGAGTAAAGAAGGTTCCTAATGTAACGATCTTCGAACTTTCTTAATTTTTGTGCCTCTATTAGGAGAAACAAGTACAAGTTCCTTCACTATGTTCGAAGAATCTCTTTTTCCTTCATTCCTTAATTTTATTCCGGTAGCTATTCCCAATTCTTCTGTGGACAAACATAAGAGCTGTTTTACTCTCCGTCCTTTAGCTCTAGAGCCGCACGAACTAAATGGCTTAACTGGACGGCCAACGCCTCTAGTAGTATCATCTAATTGTGATGTACTTGGAGCAATTGTCGATAAATTTATTGAAAATTTGATGTCTTCCTGCAGCCACGATGAGTAATTTTCTAGAAAACGCTGTTTATGCCTCGCACATTTTTTCCATTTTCTGATGATAAACTGACAAAAATTTTTAATTTGAATTTTTATGGGCATGATTGAAGTATCGGTAATAGTTTCCTCACCTAATTCGTGTAAAACATACGATAGCACGGCGTCATACCTTGCTTCCGTGGAGCTTTCACACCATACATGAAATAGCGTCCTCCGTGAAATCAAGCGCTCCACTGCGAAAAAAAATTAAAAACTCTTGAGTGCGCAGGTATGCGCAGCTGATCTTTCATGATTCACAAAACCAAGTGAATAAGGTTTAATACCTAAATAGTCACAAACGTCAACTCCTGTGAACTCTGTATTAAAGGTCTAGATACATTTGTAAAATGGCACGAAAGTAGAACTAAAATTACTTACTTTTTCAAAAGACCCCCACGAGCAATCGCAGACACTTTTTGCTTATCTTTAGGCACTAATAAAAAGAAGAAACACCCAAAAACACAATTATTCAATCACTACCTCTCTGTGAGTAGAATGCGATTAGCACTGGTCTTCAACACGAGATGTACTGAAATGCGACTGATAGAGTCGCGCGGTGTCAGCGCGAGATCGTGCAAGTTTGAACTTGTTATACAACCGCCTCAAGCGATGCAGAAGAAAAACAATACCCAATTCATACACTATGGACATTCTAAAATCAAACAAATACCCAACTTAATTCATTTGAGTACTTTGTAAAATTTAAGTATGTCCACCTAGATGGCCGAAATTACACACCGTGCGATGAGAGTAACCGTCCGGTAGAATTCTTCACCATGCATCGGCTGAATTCGACCTATCTAGTATCTAGCTTCTTCTTCTTCTCTTGCGAGTGGAACTACACCATGCGGCGTCTCTCGCACCCAAGTTTCCATCTTCTTCTATCTTGCCAATCATCATCTTTGATGTGACGATCTCTCATTGTCTGTCGCACACCATCATACCACGTGAGTCTTGGTCTACCTCTCTTTCTGTGCATTGGCACCTGCCACCTCCAAGTTTTTAATGGCCATCTTTCCTCCGACATTCTTCTAAGGTGACCATACCATTTTAACCTTCTCCCTTCTATTGTATCCATTATATCCGATATGACACCCATTTGCTGCTTTATATTTTCATTCCTGAATCTTTCCATTAACGTTACACTACAGCTGCGTCTCCAAAACTCCATTTCCATAGCCTTTAACTTTTTCTCATTACTTTTTGAGATCTCCCAGAGCTCAGCACCATACAGTGATATACTTTCCACAATTGCTTTATAAATTCTAATTTTCACTTTATTAGAAATATTTTTATTCCATATTATTGAATGCAATTGCCGAATAGCAGATTTCCCTTGCCGAATGCAATGTTTAATTTCCTCTTCACTGCCCCCTTGGTCTGTTAAAAGTGTTCCTAAATACTTATACGTCTGACAACACATAACAACCGAGCCATCCTCCATTACTAAATGTTTTCCTGTCCCTCCTACCACCATGTACTCTGTCTTCTTGAAATTGATTTTCAAGCCCCATTTTCCATATTCCTCATTTAATTTCCTTTACATATAATGTGCATTGTATTCATCCTCTGCGAATATCACTTGGTTATCTGTAAAATTTAGTGAATATAACATATCGTCATTTAATTTTATTCCCATCCTTTCACATTTTATCTTCCAGTTTTTTAGAGCTTCTCCTAGATATATTTTGAAGAGAGTTGGTGCAATACAACACCCCTGTCTTAGCCCTTTATTTATTTTGATTTCTTTTGATATGCTATTTCCTAATTTGACATAAACGATATTGTCCGTATACAACTCTCTAATGGCCTTAATATTGAAACATGCCCCTAACTGGTACAATTATTGGGCGATTCGTCGTAACCCGTTTCCAAATTTCTAGTAACATGGGCGCCAGGAAAAAGATTACGATAATATTTTAACTATTATTACTCTGATAAAAAACTGAATATTATCTCGCTAGCTGGGTCGATGGGTCACGTCAGAATTAATCGCTATTATCTATTAATAGCCGATTACCCGATCTGCCATCTATACAGAATGACGAGGAATCTGAAAACAGAGATTATTTGATCTAGCTACTTATTAGCTTGAATTGGCCAATGAAAATCATTTGTATCTTTCTTTCAAGAGAAACTTAATGTTTATTTCTTATCAATGCAGCAAATTAAAATGAAAAAAAATTTACATTGAAGAACTTTCTTGGTCATGACCTGGTCCGAACCTTATACGGCGATTCTGGTCTTCGCATGCTCTTGATTGGTACTCCCTCGAAAACACGCCTTCCCTTCTTGTATTTGAAGCTCCGAAGTCCAGTGACCACGAATCTTCTTCTCTTCTTTCTTGATGAACACCGCCGATTCACCGCTTCGCACCACTCAAATATTTGTTCCAACTCCACTATATTAGGTCTGATGCCCGTTCTCACCGTATAAATATCTAGTGCTTTTATGCTTACACCGCACAGAAAAATCTCTCAGTTCTATCTTCCGTTTATAGCAAGAAAATATGCAAAGTCCTAACATGCACAAATTAATCTATTCACGAGCAAACTGCTCACAGTCACGTCATGCGACCGAATGAATTTTTCCTCCCTTTTAAAAACCCATAATGCCTCGCCTTGCCTCCCCGGTCAGATGAATGTTTGTTTATCCTGACAACCACGACGTCGTCACTAAGGCGCCATATTGCCTATTATTTGCCCTGCCCATTTACGACAAATATTCTGTAATAAAACGTCCCCATATTGGTATGTCACAATATATACGCTATTAATATGGTGGTTTTCCATGGCCATCGACAATTTTGAAAGGGGGACACTATCGTACGCCTTTTGCAAGTCAATATAGACTAGATGTGTCTCAAGGTTATGCGCCAGCCGCTTATCTGTAACTTGTCGGATGGTAAATATATTATCTATGCAGGATCTACCAGCTCGAAAACCACTCTGTTCTTCCATTTCATTTATTCCATTTTCCAATCTGTTTTTAATAATTTTACCATATATTTTACCAAGGGAACTCAGGATAGTATCTAGCTACGGTCGAAAATCCGTCGGGAATCAAACCTTAAGACCTCCTGACCCACCGCAGACATCGAAATTCCGCACTTTTGTGGTCACGCGCGCTGCAAATTGTTGTGTCGTAAAGATCAAAACGTTCTCAACTACAATTGCACTAAAAGGTCAAAAGGATTCGTTTTATTTATTTATTTATTTTACGTCAAAAAAACAGTTAAAAACTGCGTATGACGTGCTATGGGGAAAAGTGAATTGTGTGCACATTTTCAAAATTCTGTGATCCCTACACGAAGTCATATACTACTTAAATTTTGAATTTTTGAACGGGAGAAAAAAAAAGAAAAAAAACTCCCATGTAATAAAATCTATTTTCAAGGATAAACAAGCAATAAATTTTGAATTTTGAAAGGGAGAAAAAAAAACAAAAAAACTCCCATGTAAAAAATCTATTTTCAAGGGTAAATAAGCAATAAATTTTGAATTATTCTGTGCACTTTCTAAATTTCTCCCATCGGATTATCTATTAAAATACTACTTACTTAGCAATTTATGTAAGCCAAGTGAAGAATCGCAATTGCGTGACATGGTTAGTAGATTTTGAAGAGAACAGTCTTTTGATGGGAAAGTCTTCGAGACTTTTTTGCCATTTCGTTCCGTAATACTTGCCATTACGTAACGTTATGATGTTCTCATTATTGGCCATTACTAAGCGTTCCTACTAAGGTCCTCACTAAGCGATATTTGTAACTTTGATTAGACATCGTTACATTTATTGTAACCGTGCAAATAACGGGTGGACGGAGAGATGTATGAAGCAATCCTGTCTGTGAAGCCCAGTGGCAGTCGTAAACAGATTATCAACCACGTAATATGTAAAGCTCTGTCTACTTTCTCTGAAATGCGCTAGAGATTTCGTAAATATTATTAGAAATTTCTTAACTAATCGATCATTTATAGTTAAATACAATAACTCCTTTTGACATAAATTTAATATTTCTGCTGGGGTACCTCAAAATTCCTGTCTCTCTCCTCTCATTTTCAATATTTGTCTATATGATATACCAAAATTCATTTATTCAGATTTAGCTCTTTTTGCTGATGACACTGCCCTTATTACTTCACATCCTCACATTCTAACTGCAAAAAACAAACTACAAACAGATCTTAATCAATATTCTAACTGGACTAATAATTGGAGAATCAAAATTAACATGACGAAATGTCAAGCAAAAATATTCACTTTATGTAAAACGATTTTACATACTTACACTTACAATTAATAACTTACAATTAATAACACTCATATTCCTTGGCTCTCGTCTACTTCCATAAAATATTTAGGACTTTACTTAGATACAAAACTTAATTGAAAACACACATAAAAACATTCTTCAAAAAACAAATATAAAAATTCATAAACTCAATGCTCTTATTAACAATAATTCTTCCCTTCGTATTAAAACTGCCAAATTAATTTACACATCCATTATTCGTCCGTCTCTAACTTACGCTTGTCCAATATGGTCTAATGCAGCTAAAACAAATATTCAAAAAATACAAATTATTCAAGACAAATTTTTACGTAGAATTGTTCATGCCCCCTGGTTTATCCCTAATTCGCAAATTCATAAAGAATTACAAATAATTACAGTTCATGAATATATTAAACATCATAGTCAGCTATTCTTTGAAAATTTACCTTCTTTACACCATACCCAACTTTTTAATCTCGGTCGCACTTGTAACTTTCCTCGTCGTATCCAATCAAAATTCCCAAAAGATAAATTTCGTCCTCCATAAATCTTCGTTGCAATTATTTTCATCCTTTATTTACATTCCTTCTAACTTTACATTAAAAATTCTACATATCTTAAAAAATATTAATAATTCCTTATTTTTATAAAGTTACTGTCAGTTATCAAAACAGCCGTTACTGTGTTGTTATTTTAAACTTCCTGAAAGACTTATAGTCAAACAGGTAGAAATAAATTTAAAAAAAGAGAGAGAGAAGAGATTTCGTTTGTTTTGGTAACTATTGTAGCGAGTCAAGATGCTATGGATATTTAACATCAATAAGACGTTTGTGTGCTCGGCCTGCTTGGACTACACTAGGAGTTACTGCAGACGCCCGACTGTTTGTGCCCTTTGCTCTCTCAATCACCCCACTGAAAACTGTACTTTGGCACAAACTGATAAATTTACTCCCAAATGTGCAAACTGCAACCTCCCACATCCTGCTTTCGACCCAAACTGTCCCTATATGGTCCAGGCCCGCACCATTCGGCAAAAGACTATTACTAAGACCAACAATGACTCCCATTCATTTGATCTCTCATCACACTCATTCCCACCTCTCTCATCTTCATCGCCAACTCCACCCTCATCTGCACCCCCACAAAAATTATTCGCATCAGTCACCTCCAACCAATCATCATCAAACAATTTACAAGACCCCACATCATCCTCATCTTTATCCTTCTCTGACCTTAAAGACTTAATACTGTTAATAAAATCATGTGACATTAGAAAATTACTATCTGCACTCACCCCAATCATTACAATATTTAAGGTCCCAGGAGATATTGTCTCAAAATTGGTTCAGGCTGTAATAAAACTGGTCGAAATTTTTAACTAATTAATGGCTCCTTCGTTTCGGCTCCAAATTTTTTCTTCATGGAACGCACGCGGCGGTCTTAAAGACAAAAAACCCCTCCTTCAACAATTTCTCAAGGATTATTCTGTTGGGATCATGAGCCTACAAGAAACTATACTCAAACCACATTTAAATTTCGGCATTCCAAATTACACCATTCACAGAAACGACCGCACTACCTCCAATGGTGGTGGTACGGCAATTTTGGTACGAAACTTAATCCCCCATGCCCCATATCCACTCCCACCTATGAATGCCCTAGAATGCTCTGCCGTTATAATTGGAACCCCCTCGACCCCCATTATCATTATTTCGGCATATAAAACTCCATTTATCCCTATCCCACAATCCGACCTCCTCTTCCTTACCACTCTTCCCTACCCTTTTATTCTTTCAGGCGACCTCAATTCGAAACATATACAATGGGGCTGCAAGACGACCAATCGGACGGGACGGACAGTTGAAGAATTTTTAGATCTACACCCAGACTTAATACTAAAATGCCCGTCCGAACCGACTCACTATATACGAGACACTCCCAATGACATACTTGACTGTATACTCCACTCCACAGTACTCCAGACTTCCCACCCCATAATCAAATTTGACCTTTTTGGTAGTTCGGACCACCTCCCCCCTCATCTTTTCCAGTACCTCGATGACTACTTACTTTACGCCACATCGACCTATACAATCGACGACTGACTGGAAAAGATACACACATATTCTTTCGAAAAAAGTTCAAGTCCCTGAAAACATCCCCACATCGACTGACATTGAAAAATCAATTACACACTTGACGAAACAAATCAAAAATGCCTTTCGGAAAACTACGACTGTTCAAAAGAACGACCATCCCACCCTTCCCAACGAAATTGTTCAATTGATTAAATTAAAACGACAGGCCCAACGACAGTTTTATAAATACAGGCGTGACGACGACAAACGAAGACTAAACCATCTAAAACGATTGGTCCATCGTAAACTACTAGAATACGAGACGAACAAATATGATGACATTTTAAACGCAAACTGCCCCCACAAAATTTACAACGTCATAAAAGTGGTCAGAGCAATCCCCACAAAAATTTCCCCTCTCAAATCCTCGGACAATTCCCTCATTTTTGATCCCCAAGAAATAACCAATATATTTGCAACAAACCTTGCTCAAAATTTTCTCCCCCCAAACATCCCCATCCCTGATGCGGTCATTCTCAATTACCTAAAAACACCTAGAAAATCTTTACATGAACAGCCGTACACCACCAGTGATAATGAGGTACTCCAAATTATTAAAACTATTTCGATTCAAAAATCACCTGGTCCGACAGAATAATCCCTTCTCACCTACATCATCTTTCAAAAAATTCTTTAAACCTACTCGTCAAAATTCTAAATTCCTGTTTCTCTCTCTCTCTTATTTCCCCACATCCTGGAAAACCGCCCTCGTAACTATGCTTCCAAAGCCCGGCAGAGATCATCAGCAACCCTCCAACTACCGCCCCATTAGTCTACTCCCCATTTTCGGCAAAATACTTGAAAAAATTATCCTACTCCGTCTTTCTTCCCTCCTCAACCCCATTATTCGGCCTGTACAATTTGGATTCCGAGAGGGCCGATCTGCGGCCCTCCAAACTCTAAATTTAGCTCTTGAAATTGCCACCTCCCTCCATAGTAAAAAGGTAATTCCCTGTATTTTTACAGACCTATCTTCCGCTTATGACACCGTTTGCCATAGTATCCTCCTAATGAAAATCCAACCCTACATCCTGACACCCCTTTTCTCCCTTTTGCAAAATTACTTTTCGGACCGTCACTTTTTTGTTAAATATTATCAAAAAATATCTCCAAATTATCCTATTCACGCCGGCGTCCCTCAGGGCGCCGTGCTATCTCCCATTCTCTTCTCCCTTTACGTCCCTCCCACTAACGGTGTCAAAGCCTTTCTCTATGCTGATGACTTTGCCTTTTTAGCTTCGTCTCGAGAATTAAATCGTTCCCTAAATCAACTACAAAATGCCATTAATTCCCTCCACTCCTGGGCCAAAGAAAACAACATCAAAATCAATCCGGCAAAATGTCAGAGTATTATTTTTTCTCATCAACTACATCCGACGTTCCCTCCCCCACTAACGGTCGACGGACAGACAGTACCCTGGACCACTGAAGTGAAGTACCTAGGTGTTTTCTTCAGTAGAAAACTAATTTGGACGACGCACATTCTAAAAACGATAAAACGGACGTACAGACTAATCAATGCTCTCTTTCCCCTCTTCACTCACCACTCACTTCCCATTAAACATAAACTCATTTACTCCATTTACATTCGCCCCATCATCTCTTATGCTCATCCTACATGGTCTTGTACATCAAATCTAAATTACTCACAACTGACTAGACTAGAAAACAAAGTTCTTCGACTCATATTTCGTCCTCCCCCTTCCACACGCTTTAATGACATACGAACACAATTTTCTATTCCTCAAATAGCCACGTCCATCCATGAATCCGCCAAACAAACAATATCAAAATTTCTTGCTGACTCGACATATAACTACCTCTTGACATCCCATACCAAAATTCTCTCTGATCCTCCCAGATTTCGCTTCAAAAAACATCCCCTTGATATTTTACAGCTTCCCCCTCCTCCCACCTAACGCAAAGGGCACAAACTGACTCTGACTACTAAACAAAACCTGACAGATTTACGTTGACATGACAAGAGCCGCCCAGTTTTCAGACTACTTATTACTCGACTTATACGAAACACATACAATCTTCATTTCTTTTCCTCTTTTCTCATCTGTTTTCTTTCTCTCTTCTCTCATTTCTTCTTTCGCCTTCCTTTCTCCATTCCCATTTCCTCCCCAACGTTTTTAATAAAATTGCTTCCCAATCTCCGTCATGTATGGGGCACGGGTGCATGATTCCCAGCTACGACCACACCAGATTATGACCAAACGACGTGAAAAGCTCCATCATGAGAGAAAGACATGTCGAAAGAACCACAAGACATTCGTTTTTGACCTTAAAACGCAATAAACATAGATCGGACCCTCGTGAGCACTCACGAAAACTGTTTCACTACACATTACTAAGGAGGGGAAGGAAACTCAAAGGCCCACCAATAATTATTTATTTTAATAGGTTTCAATTTATACTTATTGTCCTTACTTCGTAAGAACAGAGAGTATTCTAATCGTTCCCCGAAAAAGGCAAATTTTCAACAGAAAAACTTCTATTCCCGGTTCCTTCTAAAGAAAAAGTGAGTAAATCTTGTTCCTCCATCAGCATTTCTAGGCTGAATGCATTTTTCCACGTCAAGGTCGTTAACCTCGGGGGATGAGGTATGAAATGATGTTGATGATAAAGGATGAATGGAAAATTACAAGCATATAGACACACACAAACAGCCATGCCCTGGGCAGGATTTGGACCAGCGACTCCTTAGGCACGTGGCAGCTATGGCCCTTCGAACTTTGCGACCTCGGCTACTCGGACAGGCATTATTATTATTATTATTATTATTATTATTATTATTATTATTATTATTATTAGCAATAAAAGGGTAATGATGCGAGAATAGTTTTTAAAATACGGAGCGTGCGCCTGGCGGTGGCTGCGCCGCCTCCCGCTTCCGCCCTCGGCCGCCACGCAATTGGCGCCCAGCGGAGGACGCGGTCGGCGCCGCTTCCTCACCTGCGGCGCACCGCAACAGCCACCGGCGTCGCTCTCGCTCTCTCTCTCTCTCTCTCTCTCTCTCTCTCTCTCTCTCTCTCTCTCTCTCTCTCTCTCTCTCTCTCGCGCGCGCGCGCGCGCGCGCGCGCGCGCAGTGCGCAGGAAGCGGTGATCGCAGCAAACCACGTCCAGATTTCTCCACGGGATCATCTCACACTTTCTCGTATACGCACGTAAATATCGAGTAGTAAAAGAACTATGGAGTAACCTACGTAAATATGCAAAAATACATGTCGAGATTTAAACTACAACACGCATTTTGAAATGCCCTCTTACAAAAACTAGTGGTGCAACAGCAGCCCATATTTTCTCGCATGATTTTTTACGTTTACAATTTTCAAAAACTTTGAGAGTTAAACAAAGATGAGACCTACGTCGTTTTCTAAGCGCCATCTTAAACAAATCTTACTCATAAACATCTTACTCTTAAACAAATACGAACGGTGCCACAGTATTATACAAAGTTTCTCATATTCGTTAATTTTCTAACTTCTTTGGTTTTTCTACCTTTTCAGTTTTCAGTCACCCACTCACAACTTTCTCTTATATAGAATTTTTTTTAATTGAGCCTTTTCTTGAGAAAATGTCGCAATCAATTTAATAATTTCAAATCCTTGAGTTCGACCCTGTGTAGTCGGGAAAAAGCAATTTTGAAGAAAAACCATCAAGGATTTAGCGGCCAGTGTTGACCTCAGACTGATAGCCAGAGGGATGGACGGACGGACTGACGGATAGGGAGACGTTTTACTCCATAAGATGACATAAACGCCATTTGTTCTACTTTTCTATTTCTTCAAACATTACACACAACTATTTGTTTCCTAGCTTCTCTCGTCGTTAATATTTACTTTAGCAGCGATTTCTTCACATTATTACATTAACGGGAACATATGCTTTAAAGTATGACTGATCAAGTTTCTCGAAAACTCAAAACCTTTCTGGAAAACGAGTTCAAAATTCCGCATTTAAAAAAGTTTAAATGCCATTTTCTCAAAAACGACTCTTCGAACAAAATTTTTTCTTCAAACGTTTTGAACGAATACAACTAAACTATTTAGGAGGACAAAAATGTCATTTTGCTGTATTCTTTCGTTTTTTCTAAAATTACACAAATGTAATTTTCTTTTAATTTCTCTCACACCTTTAATATGCACATCTCCAGCAATTTGTACACATAACTCCGTTTGTGAGAAAAAGTCCATCAAATGACTTCCGATAAAGTTTTTCGAAAACAATAATTTTCTGTGAAAAAGAACTTCACATTTCGCAATTACACTACGCAACAACGCCATTTTCATAAAAATGGCTCCAAATATTTCAATGAAAATTGTCGTTTACAACGAGGTTTTACTCTCCTTTAATATTCTCTTTAATATTTCGGTTCTACTATTAGTAAACCGAAGACTTGAGAAAATTACAAAAAAATGTAATTTGGGCTGCGATAGATTGCAGCTGGCAAAAAGGCTGTGACAGAAAAGTTAGGTCAGACCAAAAAAATTAGAAAACTAACTAGTACGAGAAAGACTGTGCCATTCTGTAGCACCATTAGTTTTGTAGTTGTAGGAAGCCGCCAAAAAACATACAATCTTTTCCAATTATCGAAAATTCAGAGTTATCACTGAAAATCAGGCCTATGCCTCCTTCATAAGTGTATTTTACTCTATTATTTCAAACAGTTAAACAGAAAAATTGGGAGTAATATTTTAGAAAATTTTGAAAATGTCCCTGGGGTTTCATGTAAAGTATCCCCAAATACCCAAGAATGTTTTTCAAAATCGCAAAGTTTGGAGTTGGGCCAGGTCGACCAGGGAAAGTCCAATTGGGAAAACATCCTTCGTATAGTTAGGCGCTAGTGGTGATCACAGACGGACAGACGACGGACGAACAGACAGACGTTTGGAAAAAACACACTTTTTCGGTAGAGAACCCCAAAACGTGTATTTCCGTTAAAATCTCGAAATCTATTTTCGACAGCATTACATAACTTTCTCTATACTAGGTATATTACTCCGTACGTATATTACTTCACTGCCAAAGCCCTTGGTCCAAAGTGAGGAGACGCCACTGTTCAAAATATCGAAAGAGTTTATTAAACAAAATTTGCTTAAAATTGACTTAAGAGCTTATTTTTGAAGTTTCGTTGTTTCCTCTAAGGACACCTGTATACTATATAAAAATATCCTGAAGAACGAAACTGAAAATTTTAAAGAGAGACAAGGAGAATTGGATTAAGTCTTATAAAAAAATCATAGCAAATTTAAAATATTTTTTCAAATTACCATACATAGGCTTGTGCCCTTGTGCTTCTTTTGCCAGTTATGAACGAAAACTACTCGTATGTACTTTCTAAGGAAATATAAGATATTAAATACTCTTCCTTTAATGTGTATTAGTTGTCGCATGAACAGCAAGCTAAGTGTTCGTTTTTCATATATATATATAAATATATATATATATATATATATATATATATATATATATATATATATATATATATATATATTGTAACCGTCACGTACCTACATCCTGATTGGTAGTACGCCGAATTACTAAAGTAAATTTATCATTTACTTATTTCGTGACGTGTGGTTGCACCGTCACGCAAACCTGGGAATACCTCAATTAATGGATAAAATTCCCTATCGGTGGTGGGTTCGTCTTTGCTAAACTAATAATCAAATAACAAGCAAACACAATTTTGTAGTTTTAAATAACAGATAACATGTATTCTAACGAATGAAATTCTCTGTACAATGGAGTTCACATATCCTCCTATGTTCTCACTTTTTTGTTAAACTATGGTAGCTAGTTCCCTACCTAAACTGCAGTTTTCTCTAAACCGTTTACAAGAAACAAGCAACAAATACATATGTACCCTTCACAAAAATATCACTTATGAGACACACAAATCACAGTTCAAATACTCATCCTGCAAAAAAAATACATACAAACAATACTCAAAATTCTCTAATACCTTTTAAATCATTAATAATGTTACACTTAATATTCACATTTGACATTCGGCTTCTACGTAGCCTTTCAGTACGAAATTTTGTTTTATAACGTCTTTTGACTGTCCATGAAGTAATACTTTAAAAGAAATAATTGAACGGCTTTCACTCCTGTTCAAAATTTCACACAGGCAATTTCTCTTAAATGGTTTGAAACAGCATTAAATCAATTACATATGAATCTAGATAAATGATTATGTACAAGAACAACTTTTATCATTAAACACAAGGATTACTCTGATCTGATTCCTCTTACGACTGTAGAAAAGAAATGAATTTACTGGCTAGCAAGACCAATGTTCAATGAAACTTGCCCGATCAACGTCTGTTATTGAGGGAAGCTCACATTGCAACGTTTTAGCTAGTACAATTATAATTCTATCTTAGAAGTTTTCCAGACTGAAATTTAATGAATGTTCTCTCTGTTTTTATGTGACTCACGACCGGCGAATTCCCCAAGCTGGTCCCGCGCTGTGTAGTCGGCTGCCGAGCGATGCTCACGCCTCAAGGTCGTCGTTCTTCTGCAACGGTCCGTGCGCTGCCTGTCGCGTCGAAATCGGAATATTTCCGAGCGCCGTCTCCTCGTTGTTCAGCGAAGTTTTACCACAGCTTTCACAGAGGCGATGGTCGCATCAGAATGCGAGTCCGAAACTCCAAGTTATGACTTCGTAATAGCAAAAGTCAAGCTAGTTGTTGGATAAACCATACTTCTAAGAATTCTCAAAATTCTATAATAGGATTTCCAAAATGAAATTCCAAAAATATAAAATAAATATAAGATAAAATAAAAGCTGTAACAAAGAAAAAAACATGTCCTATGTTACAATAATCCTCCATTTTCTAGCAACGAGAATGCAGCAACGTGGTTTTACAAATTCATTTCGATCTATTACCACTGTCGTTCTTTCATTCGTTGCATTCTTGTTTAATATTCATTTTAAATTTCATGTAATCTCGTGACATTTCACAGTAAGTAATTCCATGAAAAATGTTCAGGCATTTACCTTTTATTAAAGCTTTTACATTCCGGTATCTTCCGCGTGTCCCTCGTCGACTGTGTGGTGTACCTGGTAGCCTTCCGTTCACCTCGGCGACTCGAACAAGAAAAAGAACGAGCTCTTCCGACACAAGTTCAGCCGCGTCCGTATTTCCACAAACGTTTCTGATTGGCTATAGTCTGAGTGCGTTCAGAAATCTTTTTCTGGCTGACGCCATCTCTTCGCCACTATAGAAACTACGTGTAGGGCATGATGTCGGATATTATCGCTTCTATTTTTTGTTGGTCATAAATGTAGCCGACGACAAGCGGTTACAATATATATATATATATATATATATATATATATATATATATATATATATATATATATATATATATATATATATATATATATATATATAGAGAGAGAGAGAGAGAGAGAGAGAGAGAGAGAGAGAGAGTGAGAGAGAGATGAGAGAGAGACTACACTAGGCATTTTTTAAGATCCAGGGTTGCAGATATACGAAATGTTACAAATGAAGGGACAATGGTTCCCTACATATACTGCACTTTGTAACAATTGGCACAACTGTGAAAATTAGAAATTCAGCGACTCACACTCAGAAGCGTGTCCGATTATCGGAAATCAGGATGATTACAAAAGTATTGGTTTGTGAATATATCTTATGTTGAATCTTTGTGTAAGATTATCTATGCTGCAAATTGTAGCAAAAATGTGAGGGGTTTGTTCAAGCAAACAATTCTTTAAAAAAGGACCCATACAAGGAAAAGGATGGGAGTACCTGGTTTAACATAATGTTTCTCAATGGCTGAACTGGGCCAGTGCGGATTTCAGAAACGGATTTCAGAAACAAGTGCAACCAATACAAGAAACCTTCGTAAAAAATGAGTATCTACTGTTCCACTAGGAAAGGAAGGAGGGTAATGAATAATGAGTCGCAATTAACTGATTGTAAATAAAATACATCTAGTTAGGTAAAAAAGGTTCATGACGTAATTTACTAGTCGCATACCAATCGGGGAAGGTAAATGATAGGCCCCAGCGCAGTTTTTTACAACTTTTATTAGGGCGAGGAGTTGCTACAGTTTCATCTTTTACGAATTTCTTTATTAGAACTTTTCCTAACCCTAGCTGGTGGTTTAGTCTTTCAACGCAATCGGAAGACAAAAATTTGAAGTCCCTGTGTAAACTTCAGAAGTTCCAGAAAACTCGGGAGTTTTCTTATTGCCAGAACTCTCCAAAATCGCATTGAAATTTTATTTTATTTTTAATGTCCGCCGATGTAGAGAATAGTTGTACATTTTTTGCAACATAGCGAATGTTGGACTACTGCCTTATAAAATGGACGTGGACACCTCTAAAAGGTTCGCAAGTACATAAATGTAATGTCCTTGCCACTCCTCAAACAACGGAAAATCTTTTAACAAAATCTTTCAGAAGATGGTTGAAATATGTCGCCAATAGATTTAATCTTAGGCCTTAAATATGAATTATTTCCTTCAATTGAATTGCAATGAAGACTGGGGTAAGGGGACCGGATCTTAAAATTAAAAAACGGAACATTGTGAGTTTTTCTATACTAAAAAATGGGACACATGCACACAACAAAAAGGAACATTACACACAGTAGCAAACTAAACATTTTAAAATCATGGAAATTAATAGCACGAATTAAAAGAAAATAAGTCCGATATTTTAAATTTATTTCAAGTACTTATTTGTAGAGATTAATGTTTGTATAAGTGATAAATTATATGGAACATAATCTTGGGATTCGATTTGCACTTTAATCTACATAAATAAAAATGAATCTCCGAAATGTATGTAAGTGCATAACTTGAGAACGACTGCACTACATTTAAATAATTCCTTTTTTGTGTTCGTTATTATCAGGTATAAAATAATATTTTTTAAAATCGAACAGAACATTTTTTTAATCTCATAATATGAAAAGTTAGTGATTGAGACAGAAGACTGAGGGATCTTTAAAATATTAACAAATTATTAAAAGAAGAAAAGGTAGAGCAGGAAAAAGAAGAGAAGGAAAGGGACAAGAGAAAAGGGAGACGAGAAAAGAGATAAGAAAGAGAAGAGAGAGGGGAAAAGGAAAGAGGGGAAAAGTGAGAAAGGTGAAAAAGGGAGGAGAAAGATAGATAGAGGGGAAAGAGAGGGAATGGAAAATAGAGAGAATGTGAAAGAGAAATGTGGAAAGAAAAAAGAGTAAGAGGTAAAGACGGTAGAAGTGAGAGGAGAGAAAAGAGAGGGGAAAGAGAGGTAAATGTCAGGGGAAGTGAGAAAAGGAAATAGTGAGGGGGGAGTGATAAAAGGAAAGAGAGAGAGAATAAAAGAGAAAGGGAAATAGAGATAGAAGGAAATGAAGAGAGAGGGGGAAAACAGAAAGGAAGAGAGACGGGGAGGTCAGGGCGAAAAGGGGGAGAGGAAGAAACAGAAGTGAAGAAGAGGGAAGGAAGGAGAGAGAGGGAAAGAAGGAGAAGGGGAAAAGAGAGGAATACATAGGAGGAAAAGACAGGCAAAAAGAGAGAAAATAGCTAGGGAAAAGTGAGATAAGAATGAGAGGGTAAAAGAGAACGAGAAATAGAGAAATAGATAAAAAGAGAACGAGAGAGAGAAAAAGAAGAGGGAAATGAGAGGGGAAAGAGGGAAAGGGGTAACAGAGAGGGAAAAAGAGGGAAAAGTTAGTGAAAATAGTGAAAAGAGATAGAGAGAGAAAGAGGAAAAATAGAAAGAGAGCAGGACAACTTCAGCCGGCTTCTACTAGTTCATTATAAAGCTGCCCCGTATTCCTCAATTACGATTGCTAAGTCGCACATAAATTCCAGTCACGTAAGCGGAAGGTTCGGAGTACTGAATTTCTCGGTAACAATGTTGATAGCAAAGTAAACAGTACAAACTCGAAAGACGGGATAGTTCATGTTACCCTCCTAGATCCATCACTGGTTCTCTCCATTCTTGATTTCAATAGTCTCTGAAACATTCTTGTCACGTGGCACATGAGGGTATAATCTGCAGGCACTTACTTTTTTAAAAAAATATTGCAAATCAAAAGGAATGTATTATGATAAACTTAAAATCGTTGACGGCATTTTATGTCGATTAGTGACTGTCACAAAAACCGAACATTTTGACGTCACGTTTTCAAAATTTTCAAAAAATCCGGGATACGGCCTCCAAAAAAGGGACTGTCCCGGCTAATACGGGACGTCCGGTCACCAGGGTCCACCGTCGACCTCCCCTTCCCACTTCGTGTCCTTCAAGTACCGCAATTGCATTAGTATGCGACTGAAAATCAACAATCTTTTTAGATAAAAATTATAGTAAAATGCAACCTTTTTATTTTTCCATTTTTCTGTAGAAAGAACACAATAGATGAAAAACATGATTCTTTTATCATACAAATATAAGAATAATTAAATATGTACCTTACATATTACACTTTCAATCACTTTACGTAACTTGCACTTTGTGAGGCACCAAAGTCCTTCAAATGTTTCGTACCAGGCATTTTATAAGGCTGAAAGAAAAAATCCTTCCTATTACATGACAATAATTTTTTCATTAATACCTGCTATTTGTGAGTTTCGGAAACACAAACTATTTGGAATTATTTAGAGTTCAAAAACAGTTCCAATTTTGTTTTGTCAAAATTAGTCTGATATGTTTGATAACTGCAAATAATATAAAATGCACCTTCAGTAATGAAGAACGATTCTAGTCTTATTACAAAATGTTGTTCATAATTAATTTTCAAATGACGATCAATAACGTAAAATTTTATCAGTGTGTTACTATTAAAGAAAAATAGGTTCATGCTGGAGGTATATATTTTGTTGACAAGCTTCAGCTATGAAATTTAAAAACAAAATTGTATACAGAAAATGATTTACAATGAAAATATGAAATCTACAGTAAGTAATATCAATACGGGTATTGTTATCATCCCTTCTTTGGTTTTACACATGCTCTCAAAGTACATCTTGCATTGCCATCAGATTCACAGAAACAATCATTACATCCGACATTCCTTATCATTACAAACCGACATTCCTTAAATCCACTTGTCCAAGAAATCCAAGGAAAGCTTTATCACTACTTCCTTAAAGGAAGCAATAGTTTTAATGAGTGCTGTAAATTCGCCCACACATCCACTGGCCCGTTATATTGCCGACAAGCTCCGCCCGCTGACAGATGACATCGCGTCGGATGTCCGGAATTCCTGTCACTTCATCGAGTTGCTAAAACAGAGGCGCCTGGGGAGCTCAGACATCCTCGTCAGCTTCGATGTGACGTCGCTTTTCACCATGGTCCCGGTCGAAGAGGCAGCAGAGATAATCAGAAGAAAACTGGAGGCACGGGGGCTCCCTACAGAGTGGGCCGATCTCGCTCAATTTTGCCTGGCGTCTACCTTCTTCCAATTTCGGGGGAAGTTTTACGCCCAGGTGGAAGGCGCGGCTATGGGTTCACCCCTGTCACCGATTGCCGCCAATCTCTTCATGGAGGCTTTTGTAACCGAGGTTCTCAACAACGCCCGCCTCAAACCTACAATGTGGGTAAGGTACGTCGACGACACCTTTGTGATATGGCCTCATGGACGTGACTCCCTACAGGAATTCCTGGACCACATCAATAGAGCTCATCCCAAAATACAATTCACGATGGAGACAGAGAAGAATGGCCAGCTACCTTTCCTGGACGTCTTGGTTAGCAGAAGAAACGATGGCACCCTGGGGCACGCGGTTTACAGAAAACCTACCCACACGAACCGCTATCTTCATGCCGATTCGCACCACCACCCAGCGACGAAGAATGGCATCTTAAAAACCCTGGCCATCCGCGCAACCAGAATCTGCGACCAAGACAGTCTTCCCGCTGAATGCGAAGTCCTGAAAGCGACCTTCGCCGCAAACGGATATAGCAAATTCACCATCAACAGGGCCCTGAAACTTACACAAGACCCGCCTACACCAAGGGACCTCCACGACACCGAAAACAGGAGAATTGCCACACTCCCATACATACAAGGCGTCACGGACAGGATAGGAAAACTCTTGTGGCGGTTCAAGATCAAGACTGTGTTCAAGGCACACCAGAAACTCGGCCAAACATTAATGCGCGTCAAAGACCAGCTTCCACCGCTCCAAGCCGCCGGAGTATACTCCATCCCTTGCAGCTGCGGTCACACGTACATCGGGGAGACAGGAAGAACCATAGAGGAGAGACTACGCGAGCACATTCGAGATTTCAAATTCAAGAAGGTACACCGCTCCGCCGTAGCTCTCCACGCATGGGAAACCGGCCATGACTTCCTGTTCGACAAGACCGAGGTGCTCGCGAGAGAGGATAGGTGGTGGCCAAGGCGGATAAAAGAAGAATTAGAAATCGCTAAACATCCCCAGAACATCAACGGGGACGCGGGATTACGCCTCCACGATGCCTGGATTGCACCTCTGCGGAGCGCGCAGTCGCGGGAGGCCGCCCGCCCGGACCGCACCACGTCGTCCGACCCCTGAGCTCACCGGACCGCCCCACGCCGTCCGACCACGGACCGCTTCCGTCCGTCCGCTTCCCCCCCACCTCCTTTCACCTAGTCACGCCCGATTGGTCTACACCTCGACCTATCACAGCCTGCCCCTTTCTCTAACCAGAGCGCCCAACATCCTGGCGCAGTAAT